>JARQOD010001399.1:0-99314 GCA_033576555.1 Oophaga sylvatica | reverse complement strand
AGTTTTTTTGTCTCAAGGTTCCTAAATCTAATATCGATGGAGGTATCCCTTATGTGGGTTTAGGATCTGATAGTCAGCTTGTGGTGAATATTCGGGGGTCATACGTTCTAGGTATACAGTCGTTGTCGTTCTATCATGATTGACGAAGGGCTTCAGTGTTAGTAATAGGACCGGGGTCATAACAACTATGGCCCCCCCTTTGAAAGTATGGAATCTGAGGCTGCAACTATGGGTCTGCCAGGAGGTTGTTGAAGGTTTTTGTGGATTTTCGGTAATATGTAAAATACCGGTATGACTGGGTTTTGGGAGATGAGAAAGTCCTGAGTTTTTTTGTCTAAAGTTCCTAAATCACTATATCGTTGGAGTATCCCCTCTATGTGGGATCTGATAGTGCTTGTGGGATCATGGGTAGCTTCTGGTATACAGTGTTGTCACTAAGTTGACGAAGGGCCTCAGTGATGTAATAGGACCGGTCCATAACAACTATGGCCCCCCCTTTTATCAGCGGGTTTTATAATGATATTGGAGTCTTCTTGTAGAGATTTGATGGCATGGTGGTCAACCGCTGGTAAATTGGCAGGATAGTGTAGTTTACCTTTTTCTATGTCTGTTTTCAGACTAAGAAATGAAGATTGAATGAAATCAATGAATGTCTCTAAACCATTTGAGCCCAGTGGTGGTCTGAAGTGGCTCTTAGATCTGAGGCCTAAGGTGGAGGCAGAAAGTCGGTCTGCATCCTCTATGGAGTGAGAAGGGGTGCCTGTGTTAGTTGGAGGTTTAGAAAAATAGGCCTTAAGTCTACGTGAGCGGAAGAACCGTTGAAGGTCCATCTCCAGTTCAAATGTCCTGTACTTGTAAGATGGACAAAAGGATAGTCCTTTCTGAAGGACGTTATATTCCGCTATACTTAGAGTCCGTGACGAGATATTAACGACGAGGGGGCACGTACCTGGGACCGGGTAGTCCGTATTTGATTGTGATTGCCCCTGCGGTCTGTGCCCCCGTCTGGTCCTCTTCTTCGTTGTGGTCTCCTTCGTTGTCCTAAAAAAGTCGTTGGGATTGAGGAGGAGCTGCCACGGTCTTGTTCTGAGCCTGAAGTAGAAGCATCGGTGGAGGATCTTTGTCCTGGTCTGGAGTAAGGATGCCATGTGGGAGGTCTGTCACGCCACTTGTAGACGCGATCTAAATCGTAGTCCTCCTGGTCTCTAGCGAATTTGTGTCTCTTGCGGTCCTCAATGTCCTTTCTATGAAGTACAATGTTGCTGTTGATTTGAGTTTTCAAAGAAGAGACTTCCTCTGGTGTACCTGTTGAGGCTAATTGGGCCTCAATAGAGTGGACTTGTTCGGTGCTGGTGTGAATCGCCTTTTGTAGATGCTCTATGGTTAGAAGCATTAAATCGAAAGAACATTTATTAAGAATTTGTTCATATTTGTGACAAAATTCAGAAGAATCAGAAAAGAGAGTGGGACGGAGAGGCACCCTTAAACCACGCGGGATCCTCTGTACACGTACGTACTCCGTGAGAGTGGCGCAGTGTAGCTCTAGGTTAGTGCGGTGGCGGAGTTCTCTTTCCAGATCACGTCCACGGGTCTCCCTTGGAGGGGCCTTGAGGAAGTCGCTAGAAAGGGTGGTTTGAGCTAGAATGCTCGAGGTCTCATCAGCATTGTATGAAAAAGTGAGAGCAGAGAGTGACATGACCAAGTGGGCGTGCTACACGTACGGGATTATCAATGCAAAGTGAATAATCATGTGCACAGCCGTATAGGAGTATCTGAGTAGGTTCCCACACCATATAAATATAGCAAATAAACTCAGAACTCAACTTCAGTAGAGTGATGATTTTTAATCGTGTCCACAGTAATAACAGAAACGTTTCGGTCCTGAACTTGGACCTTCATCAGTCACTGTGTGGTTATAGAAAAAGTAAAATAAAGTAAAATAAAAGGATTTTACAAAAGGGAAACAAAGTATGTACAACAATAGTAATAAATCTTGGTCAAACGAAAATAACAGTTCATGAGTATGCTGTAATTCAGGAGCATAACTAGATCAAAAATTGAGGACGGATGTGATGCGAGAGTAATAGGTAATAAAACATACCATGGACTACTGTGAGTAGGTGGACCCAGCAAAAAGAGGGGCTATGCCCGGAATATCTGTATAATGATATAATAGGCATAGTGAGACAATGTGGCTAAGTAACATGTGTATGTTTTTTGTTTTTTATTTTTTTATTACATAAAAATGTGTATTTTTTAGGGGATTTTTTTTAAATTATTTTTTAATATTTTTTTTACAATTTTTAAAAAAAAATGATTTTTTTTAACTTGTCCCTTTATGGGACTTTCACTTTTTTTACTTTTTATTGCAGTTACAATGCATTGCAATGCTCTGGCATTGCAATGCATTGTACCTATGGGGAAAGCTGCTGTGACATGATCACAGCAGCTTCCCGTAGCTAGATGACCCGGAGGTTGTCATGACAACCCCCGGGTCATCAAGGCAGAGATCAGGCCCTGCAAATACATTGCGGTGGCGCTGATCTGAGGCAGAGGGAGCTCCCGACCCTCTGCCTCCCCCCTGAGCTCTGCGATCGCGCTCGATCGCAGCAGTCAGAGGGTTAACAGCCAGGGGCGGTGGGGGCTCCGCTCCTGGCTGTCAGTGCAGGAAGCCTGGCCACTGCAGCGCCGGCTCCTGCACTGATCGCGCTGGGGAAGCTGAAATTTCAGCTTCTCCTGCACGATCGCTGCTGTGTTTGGTCAGTCAGATTGACTGACCAATCACAGCGCTGTGGGTGCGGGGACCGACGGCAAAGGTCCCCGCACCGCTTGCCGTGCCTGTCAGCTGTCTGTGACAGCTGTCGGCACTGATCTACCACTGCGTGTTTACACGCAGTGGTAGATCAAAGGCATGACGTGCAGAGTCCGTCCTGGTGCCGGAACTGGCACCTTGCCATGACGGACTCTGCACGTCAGTGGACATTAAGGGGTTAAATACTTGGTATTGTTACATATAAAACTTAGACCCCTCAACTAAGTCTGAAGAGATATTTATGGCTGATCCCTGCATAACAGCACATCAATATTATATAGATACACCACCAGCGGTGTCCTTAACTCCTAAATGGCTAATATTGCATGACCCTAGAAATATGTGTCTAATAGCTTGATAATCGACACATAAAACAAAAATGCACACATCATAGGGACATCATTTCATAAATATCCAAATTGGTCCTAATAGACCTGATATCTCTCCCATATAGCCAACAAAAGGAGCCTCAGACTGAGGGGTACTTATTTAGTTGTAGAATTTAGCCTCTACGCGTTTCGCCAACATGGCTCATCAGGAGGTCAGATAAGATGATAATGTATGATGTCCAGGGCATTTAATGAAATATATAAACTCCAGCCATTCCTTTACCCCACCTCCAGGTTCCTGAGTGATAAACTTAGAAAGTGGTATTCAAGATGTCCCTATAATGCGTGCACAACATGCCCACATATAATGAAGGCGATGAGCAGAGCTTAGGCTACTTAAAAATGGCCCCCATTGCATTCACGCTCTACAGTCACGCCAGAAGTATCACTCTAGATGTCTCATCCTGCGCATGCACTCCACAACGGAACGCAAGATCCTTTTCCGGTTTGACGTCAGAGACCTCGTGTAGTGAGCGTGCGTTCCACACTGGAACGCAGGCTACTTCCGGATATGACGTCTGAAGGCAGAGGAGGAGTACCTTGCCAAAGACCGCCCAGGCAAGGCAACAACGGACTGCCGCTCACTGGACCGTCTATGATAAACAGTCACTATGTATCGCTCAAAGGAGCGAAGTGCTGAATGCACAAATAAATCCTCATAAGGAAAGTATAAAAAAAAGTGCGTTCCACTCCATGGAGCGCACAATAGTATGAAAACGATCTGCCCACACGTATAATACATGTGTGCCATCAGAGTGCCACTTTGTGGTGCAATCATTTTCAAAGTCTCGCATATAAAAGACTTAAAGGCAATATGGCTAATTTCAAATATGTAACAGTGGCAATTATTGCACAAAATGCCCTGAGATTAAATTTAAAGTGAATAATCATGTGCACAGCCGTATAGGAGTATCTGAGTAGGTTCCCACACCATATAAATATAGCAAATAAACTCAGAACTCAACTTCAGTAGAGTGATGATTTTTAATCGTGTCCACAGTAATAACAGAAACGTTTCGGTCCTGAACTTGGACCTTCATCAGTCACTGTGTGGTTATAGAAAAAGTAAAATAAAGTAAAATAAAAGGATTTTACAAAAGGGAAACAAAGTATGTACAACAATAGTAATAAATCTTGGTCAAACGAAAATAACAGTTCATGAGTATGCTGTAATTCAGGAGCATAACTAGATCAAAAATTGAGGACGGATGTGATGCGAGAGTAATAGGTAATAAAACATACCATGGACTACTGTGAGTAGGTGGACCCAGCAAAAAGAGGGGCTATGCCCGGAATATCTGTATAATGATATAATAGGCATAGTGAGACAATGTGGCTAAGTAAAAGGATCAGTGATAAGTGAGAGATAAACCTACCAGGTTTAAATTCTGTTCGATATAGGTGATCAAATATGGCAGCGGTTACCTGGAGAAAAGCAGGTGGAACATGAGCAGAGTGCGGTACTGAGCGGTATTCCATGAAGGATATACTGGATAGCGAGTAACTAACCTGGGGGTCCCGGTGGAGCAAAAATGTGCCTGCGGTGGACGCGGTATCCGCCGCTAGTCCGTGCATGTAGTGAATGCAATTGTGCAGGCTAAATAAAGGGAAGAGGCGGGACTATGTAGCTATGGTGCCTATCAGGCGGCTCCAGCCCAGAACAGGAAGTGACGTGGCAGGAAGTGAATGGCCGTGCGTGTCACTGTCAGGTGATTTATTCCAGTGGATAGCCAGCATTCTCCTAGGTCTTAAAGAGCGGTGCTGTGAGAGGAGGCATTTTGTAAAGTAGAAACAGGTAGTGCGGATATCAAAGTAAGGTGTCCGGCATGTGAGGAAACATGTTCAAAAGGCTAGTATAGGCGGCAGAAAGGAAATATTTGTTAGTCCTTATATTATTAAGGCGGTATTATATCATAGCAGAAAAAAGATTCATACATAAGTTATGTTCTATATATGTAGGTATCGTCAGGATGGTTTTATCCCAAACCATTCAACAGGGACATAAAAATTGCATAGATAGTAGAAATATAGTAACCACTTGAACGCTTAGTACATTTACTTAATTATGATGTCACACATTTTTAACCTATGGGTGAGAAACAGATATGGAGTCAATGGACAGCGGTTCTAAATACAAAGTTGAGATATATAAGAGCTTATATACACACAGCAGAGTATAAGTTGATAAACAGCCACAATTGGTATGAAGGGAATACAGATATTGTATGTGACAAGTAGGTTACGTAAAGGATAATAGATCGTAATCCCTATTTAGTCCTTTAGGAGATAAGGTATCCAGGTGTGTATCCAGTAGGCCTCACGGCGTTTTAATTGTCGTATACGGTCACCACCTCTCCTTGTTGTGGTACTTGTTCCAGGACCTGGAACCTCAGTTGAGCTATGGTATGACCCTGGGTTAAGAAATGATGTGGTATAGGGAGAAGTGTATTCTTACACCTGATTGTGGACTTGTGTTTGGATATACGGTCCTTAACGGGTTGGGTTGTCTCCCCCACATACAATAATCCACAGGGACATTTAATGACATAGATGACAAAAGGAGTGTCGCATGTGAAAAAACCTCTAACTTTGTATGCTTTGCCTGTGTGGGGGTGATGAATAATTTCACCCTTTAGTACGTTACTGCATTGTGTGCAGTTTAAGCAAGGAAAAGTGCCCAATTTGGGTCTTTTGAGGAATCTCTGTGTTCCCTTAGGTTTAGTTGGGCCCAAATCCGCTCTAATTAAAGTGTCCTTGAGATTGGGTGGACGGCGAAAGCAAGGAAGAAATGGTTTTGCGAACTCAGAGATGTCTGGATGTGCCGTATGTAGGAGGGGCCAGTGTTTCCGAATAGATTTGTGCAGTATATAAGCAAAAGGATGGTATGAGTGTACAAAGGCTATTCTGCCCTTAGTGTCCTGTTTCTCTTGAGTATGGGGTGTGAGGGATGAGTCCAAAACTTTTTGTGGGTAACCCCTATCTCTGAACTTTGAATTCATCTCAGATAGGCGGACCTCCTGAGTGGCTTGGTTAGAGACAATCTTGCGTACACGGTGAAACTGAGACTTCGGAATGGATTTTTTCATGGCAGTGGGATGGAAGCTGTTGAAATGGAGTAGGCTATTGCGGTCGGTGGGTTTGACAAAGAGGTCTGAACTTAGATAGCCCTCAGTATCTTTCATGATTAAGGTATCTAGGAAATTCATTTTGGACGGGTCCTGGGAAATTGTGAAACTCAGTCCTGGCCATGAGTTATTTAAGAAATCATGGAAAATTGATAGGGACTCTAACGTGCCCCCCCATATGCAAAAGATATCGTCTATGTAGCGTTTCCACGTTATGACATTATCTTTGAAGAGAGAGCAGGTGTATATGGTTGTCTCCTCAAAATGAGCCATATAACAGTTAGCATAGGGGGGGCTACGTTCGAGCCCATTGCGGTCCCGCGTATTTGTAAAAAGAAGTCATCCTGAAATAGAAAATAGTTTTTATTGAGTACTGTGGAAAGGAGGTCTATACACAGATTAATTTGTGTTGTGTTAAGGTCAGATGTTTCCAATAGGCGTTGGACCGATCTAATGCCCTGTGCGTGAGGTATGGAGGTATAGAGATCCTTCACGTCAAAAGTGACTAGTAGGGAGTCTCTAGGGACTTGACCAATGGAATGGATGATGTCCAAAAAAGAGCCTGTGTCCAAAAGAAAAGATTGACTGAGTTTGGTTAGTGGAGTAAGAATCTTTTCTAAGTAAATTGCAATTGGTGAAAGTATGGAATCTGAGGCGGCAACTATGGGTCTGCCAGGAGGTTGTTGAAGGTTTTTGTGGATTTTCGGTAATATGTAAAATACCGGTATGACTGGGTTTTGGGAGATGAGAAAGTCCTGAGTTTTTTTGTCTAAAGTTCCTAAATCACTATATCGTTGGAGTATCCCCTCTATGTGGGATCTGATAGTGCTTGTGGGATCATGGGGTAGCTTCTGGTATACAGTGTTGTCACTAAGTTGACGAAGGGCCTCAGTGATGTAATAGGACCGGTCCATAACAACTATGGCCCCCCCTTTTATCAGCGGGTTTTATAATGATATTGGAGTCTTCTTGTAGAGATTTGATGGCATGGTGGTCAACCGCTGGTAAATTGGCAG
Source organism: Oophaga sylvatica (assembly GCA_033576555.1). Taxonomy (NCBI): domain Eukaryota; kingdom Metazoa; phylum Chordata; class Amphibia; order Anura; family Dendrobatidae; genus Oophaga; species Oophaga sylvatica. The sequence continues at coordinate 91,972 of JARQOD010001399.1, read as the reverse complement.
GATAGTGTAGTTTACCTTTTTCTATGTCTGTTTTCAGACTAAGAAATGAAGATTGAATGAAATCAATGAATGTCTCTAAACCATTTGAGCCCAGTGGTGGTCTGAAGTGGCTCTTAGATCTGAGGCCTAAGGTGGAGGCAGAAAGTCGGTCTGCATCCTCTATGGAGTGAGAAGGGGTGCCTGTGTTAGTTGGAGGTTTAGAAAAATAGGCCTTAAGTCTAAGTGAGCGGAAGAACCGTTGAAGGTCCATCTCCAGTTCAAATGTCCTGTACTTGTAAGATGGACAAAAGGATAGTCCTTTCTGAAGGACGTTATATTCCGCTATACTTAGAGTCCGTGACGAGATATTAACGACGAGGGGGCACGTACCTGGACCGGGTAGTCCGTATTTGATTGTGATTGCCCCTGCGGTCTGTGCCCCCGTCTGGTCCTCTTCTTCGTTGTGGTCTCCTTCGTTGTCCTAAAAAAGTCGTTGGGATTGAGGAGGAGCTGCCACGGTCTTGTTCTGAGCCTGAAGTAGAAGCATCGGTGGAGGATCTTTGTCCTGGTCTGGAGTAAGGATGCCATGTGGGAGGTCTGTCACGCCACTTGTAGACGCGATCTAAATCGTAGTCCTCCTGGTCTCTAGCGAATTTGTGTCTCTTGCGGTCCTCAATGTCCTTTCTATGAAGTACAATGTTGCTGTTGATTTGAGTTTTCAAAGAAGAGACTTCCTCTGGTGTACCTGTTGAGGCTAATTGGGCCTCAATAGAGTGGACTTGTTGGGTGCTGGTGTGAATCGCCTTTTGTAGATGCTCTATGGTTAGAAGCATTAAATCGAAAGAACATTTATTAAGAATTTGTTCATATTTGTGACAAAATTCGAAGAATCAGAAAAGAGAGTGGGACGGAGAGGCACCCTTAAACCACGCGGGATCCTCTGTACACGTACGTACTCCGTGAGAGTGGCGCAGTGTAGCTCTAGGTTAGTGCGGTGGCGGAGTTCTCTTTCCAGATCACGTCCACGGTCTCCCTTGGAGGGGCCTTGAGGAAGTCGCTAGAAAGGGTGGTTTGAGCTAGAATGCTCGAGGTCTCATCAGCATTGTATGAAAAAGTGAGAGCAGAGAGTGACATGACCAAGTGGGCGTGCTACACGTACGGGATTATCAATGCAAAGTGAATAATCATGTGCACAGCCGTATAGGAGTATCTGAGTAGGTTCCCACACCATATAAATATAGCAAATAAACTCAGAACTCAACTTCAGTAGAGTGATGATTTTTAATCGTGTCCACAGTAATAACAGAAACGTTTCGGTCCTGAACTTGGACCTTCATCAGTCACTGTGTGGTTATAGAAAAAGTAAAATAAAGTAAAATAAAAGGATTTACAAAAGGGAAACAAAGTATGTACAACAATAGTAATAAATCTTGGTCAAACGAAAATAACAGTTCATGAGTATGCTGTAATTCAGGAGCATAACTAGATCAAAAATTGAGGACGGATGTGATGCGAGAGTAATAGGTAATAAAACATACCATGGACTACTGTGAGTAGGTGGACCCAGCAAAAAGAGGGGCTATGCCCGGAATATCTGTATAATGATATAATAGGCATAGTGAGACAATGTGGCTAAGTAACATGTGTATGTTTTTTGTTTTTTATTTTTTTTATTACATAAAAATGTGTATTTTTTAGGGATTTTTTTTAAATTATTTTTTAATATTTTTTTTACAATTTTTTAAAAAAAATGATTTTTTTTAACTTGTCCCTTTATGGGACTTTCACTTTTTTTACTTTTTATTGCAGTTACAATGCATTGCAATGCTCTGGCATTGCAATGCATTGTACCTATGGGGAAAGCTGCTGTGACATGATCACAGCAGCTTCCCGTAGCTAGATGACCCGGAGGTTGTCATGACAACCCCCGGGTCATCAAGGCAGAGATCAGGCCCTGCAAATACATTGCGGTGGCGCTGATCTGAGGCAGAGGGAGCTCCCGACCCTCTGCCTCCCCCCTGAGCTCTGCGATCGCGCTCGATCGCAGCAGTCAGGGGTTAACAGCCAGGGGCGGTGGGGGCTCCTCTCCTGGCTGTCAGTGCAGGAAGCCTGGCCACTGCAGCGCCGCTCCTGCACTGATCGCGCTGGGGAAGCTGAAATTTCAGCTTCTCCTGCACGATCGCTGCTGTGTTTGGTCAGTCAGATTGACTGACCAATCACAGCGCTGTGGGTGCGGGGACCGACGGCAAAGGTCCCCGCACCGCTTGCCGTGCCTGTCAGCTGTCTGTGACAGCTGTCGGCACTGATCTACCACTGCGTGTTTACACGCAGTGGTAGATCAAAGGCATGACGTGCAGAGTCCGTCCTGGTGCCGGAACTGGCACCTTGCCATGACGGACTCTGCACGTCAGTGGACATTAAGGGGTTAAATACTTGGTATTGTTACATATAAAACTTAGACCCCTCAACTAAGTCTGAAGAGATATTTATGGCTGATCCCTGCATAACAGCACATCAATATTATATAGATACACCACCAGCGGTGTCCTTAACTCCTAAATGGCTAATATTGCATGACCCTAGAAATATGTGTCTAATAGCTTGATAATCGACACATAAAACAAAAATGCACACATCATAGGGACATCATTTCATAAATATCCAAATTTGGTCCTAATAGACCTGATATCTCTCCCATATAGCCAACAAAAGGAGCCTCAGACTGAGGGGTACTTATTTAGTTGTAGAATTTAGCCTCTACGCGTTTCGCCAACATGGCTCATCAGGAGGTCAGATAAGATGATAATGTATGATGTCCAGGCATTTAATGAAATATATAAACTCCAGCCATTCCTTTACCCCACCTCCAGGTTCCTGAGTGATAAACTTAGAAAGTGGTATTCAAGATGTCCCTATAATGCGTGCACAACATGCCCACATATAATGAAGGCGATGAGCAGAGCTTAGGCTACTTAAAAATGGCCCCCATTGCATTCACGCTCTACAGTCACGCCAGAAGTATCACTCTAGATGTCTCATCCTGCGCATGCACTCCACAACGGAACGCAAGATCCTTTTCCGGTTTGACGTCAGAGACCTCGTGTAGTGAGCGTGCGTTCCACACTGGAACGCAGGCTACTTCCGGATATGACGTCTGAAGGCAGAGGAGGAGTACCTTGCCAAAGACCGCCCAGGCAAGGCAACAACGACTGCCGCTCACTGGACCGTCTATGATAAACAGTCACTATGTATCGCTCAAAGGAGCGAAGTGCTGAATGCACAAATAAATCCTCATAAGGAAAGTATACAAAAAGTGCGTTCCACTCCATGGAGCGCACAATAGTATGAAAACGATCTGCCCACACGTATAATACATGTGTGCCATCGAGTCCCACTTGTGGTGCAACATTTCAAATTTCCTCGCTAAAAAAGACTAAAGGCAAAAATTGCTAATTTCAAATAGTAACAGTGGCAATTAAGCACAAATGCCCTGAGTTTTAAAATTTGGGTTTTTAAATAATTGACAGAAATAATTGCCCAATTTTGATATTAAATATGTCATCGCAACCCAATGACAGTCCCAAAAAAAAAAAGGATTTTCAAAAAAAGGAAAAGGGTTTTTAAAATGGCCTTTCCCCCCTTTGGTTTATTACCCCAAGTTTTTTTAAAAAAGGACAGATTTCCAGAATATTACCCCTTTAAAAAAACTAAAAAATTATTATTTTTTTTCCCTTTGAAAAAGGGGTGGTTTTTTTCTCTTTTTTTTTTTCCTAACATCTCCAATGTGTTCCCCCTACCCTTTTTCTAACTCTCTCTATTTCCCCACATAATCTAAAGGACAAGAGCACGTGCTACAATATAACCCCATTACTTTTACAGTTGGAAAAATTACGTTAAAGAACCTTTTCCAGAGATGAACTTGGACTGTTTTTTACACGGTCTTATCCACTTCGTTCACACATTCCCCATATAAAAGCCCCCACAATTTTCCCTGCCCAAACCAGGTCCCTAGGGGTAGCCCTTTTGAAAAAACTGTGCACCAACGTGTTCTTGGGAACCCCTTTTCGAATGGGCCCAAGGGGCTATCCCCCCATGTCCTTCAGATCCAAAAAGGGCAAAAAACCCCCCCCAATTTGGTCTTGAGGTTTCCCTTACAATTTGCTCATTTGCATCAAAAGAAACAATTCTTAGTGAGATCAGGGGTCCGTTCCACTATTTTTATGCGGTTTGAAGAATTTGGTACCTATTACTTGTCGGGCATGTTTGTACGCGGGACTCAACCGTGATACCCGGATAGGTGCTTAGCGTCCGATTCATTTCCCCATGGGAATGGGGGCATGGCCTTGGCCGGTTTTAACTTTGCGGACCTGTGTGTTGGAGAGGGGAAATGTGGTCGGCCTTTTCCCCCCCCCCCCTAAACCCCAAAGTGTCTTGGAGGTTTCCCCCGGACTATCCAGATGACTGGGGGTGCGGCGGATGCACGCGCGGCGCCCCCCGCGTACCCCTTCAAGTGTGTTTCCGACTTCCCCCCTGGTTAGGCTCGGTTTTGGCCTTGGGTTTTTATTGAGCTCGCTGCCCCACTGAAATGTTACCCCCCGATGAGCTCTCGCCTGCTTTTTTTTAGGATTTAAAATGGCAGCTCATTAAAAAAGTAATGCTGCTTTACCCAGTTGGAGTGGCAAAAACGTTGCCAAGGTTCAGGTTTTTAATGTAACTGTGGGGTTGGATTAGAACGTAAAGTATTGAAAAGTAATGGTGTTAGCCCAACTTGCGTTGAAATTTAAAATTTCCCCCGGTGGAGAACCTTTATTTAAAAATAATGTACCCTTGCCTAATTTCTAATAAAATAAAAAAATAATAATAATTCTTAAAAATAAAAAAAAAAACAAACAAAATAAAAACTAGTAAATCCAATAAAAAATAATTAATTAAAATTTTTTTTTTTATGAATTATCATTTCCCAACACCCTAAATTTTTTTACCCAAAAGGGCTTCAATATGTTGTGGGGGCCCCCCGGGGGGTCCCCTTTAAAGGGGTTTGGGGAAGTCCAGAACCAGCTAACGCCAGCTATAATTACCCCATTACCAGTTCTGGAAAATTGTAAAGGGGGGGGAAGTCTAAAACTGGCAACGGCCTACCTAAATGTATTGCCTTTAGCTAGTTTAGAGAAACTCTTTGAAAAATATTGTTGTGCGGTGAATTCCCGTGCGTGCAGATACCTCCCATCACTGCATCGAAAACAGTTTCTGAGAATTTTGGACTTGGGGAAATTTGGATTTTTACACAATTCAAAAAATAAACTTCTCTTCCCTCCAGGGGGCTCAATAGGGTTTGGGCCCCCGTAGGGTACCTAGGCGGTGAAAATTTTTTGGGTTCATGGGTGAAAAATTGAATTTTTTTGGTAAAAAAACTTTTTTTTTTTGGACTTAGTAATTTTTTTTGAGTTGTTTCGGGTTTCCCAGGAGGGGCCCACGGAGCTGTACCCAGGACACTTCCAGAGGCCCGTATGATTTTTTAAAAAGTCCTGGACTAGGGGCTTTTTCTGAGAAATTTTTTGACTTTTCTAAAAATAAATTTTTTTTCCCCTTTTCTCGTCCCCAAAGGGGGTTCGTATTTGTGGGGGCCCGAAAGGGTCCTAGGTGGGGGGGTAAAGTTTTGGGTTCTGAGTGAAAAAAATTTAATTTTTGGTCAAAAACGTTTTTTTTTTTAATTGTGCTAAAATTCAATTTTCCCCTTCTCTCCCTCCCGGTGCTTCAGTCAGTATGTGTTGGGGGGCCCCCCAGAAGGTCCCCTAAGTGTTTGGGAAAAAAAATTGTGTTTTTTGGGGGGGAAAAATTGTATTTTTGCCAAAAAAAAGTTTTTCAATGGTGTGTAAACATTCAAATTTCCATTCCTCCACACAAGGGGGCTTCAATATGTTGAGGCCCCACACCGAGAGGTCCCCCTTTAAAGCGTAAGTGGGGGGGGAGTCAGACCTGCTAACGGCCTACCCCAAAAAGGGAAAACCCCTTAGCCAGATGGAGGCAGTGTAAAAGGGGGGGAGTCCAGAACTGGCTACAACCTACCCAAATGGCCCGGGGTGTTACCATTTTAAAAGAAAAGCCTTTTTTTTTTGACGGGGTACTTTCGCTGCAATAAATGGAAAAAAACCAAGGCTAGGCAGAAAAAAAAACGCTTTGTTTTTCCGGTAAAATTCCCCCATACATTATATATACACGGGGTTTGGGGAAAAACGTTTTATACCCCCCCCCAAGTCAAAAAAGGCCAACGTTTCCCGTCTTGTCGCTGATAGCTCCGCAGCCTAAGTCACAGCCGCTAGCCATTTGGGGGGGGAAAACCAAGGGGGAAATTTCCCCCGATCCAGGAAACCCCTTCGCCTGGGTGCGACTCACGGTTTTGGAGGAGGAGGCGCGAAAAGCAGCTCCCCTTCAATGCCATGTTGTTGAGAGCTCCTCCAGCCTCTGTCAACCCTTCCCCCCCGGGTTTCCAGCCCTGACAAACCCGCCCCCAGGCTCCAACGCCCCTGACAACTGCCCCAAGCTTTTTTTTCCACGTAAAGCGACCCCCTTTAAACCCGAGATGGAGTCCAGAACATGCTAAAGCCCACCAATAAGTTACCCCCTTTGCCATTTGGAGGAACGTAAAACAGGGGAGTCGAGAACTGGCTAACGGCCTACTAAATGTGTGGGCCGTTTGCCCGTTTTTGGAGAACCCCTTTTTTATTGACCCGGGGTGCTTACGCCACAGCCGTAGCCATTTGGGGGGGGAAAACAAGGGAATTCCCCCCGAATAAACCCGGAAACCCCTCGCCTTGCTGCAACTCGCGTTTCGGAGAAAAAGGCCGCGACCGCGAGCTCCCCTTTAATGCAACTGTCTGTTAAGACTCCTCCAGCCTCTGACACCTGCCCCCCGGGGGAATCGTTCCCAAAAGATTTTTCCCCTCCGGAATGGCAATTCTGCTTCACGTCACTTGTCTTAACACTGTGTTATTTCTAGCGTGCTGCCATAAATTTGAAATTTTCAGTTTTGTATTAGTCTTTGCAGCTTTTTGATACTACTCAGGGTCTCTCATCAGGCAATTTGTTCCCATTTTTCAGTTAACCCTTTTTAAAAGTATCAACAGGACTCTAAATGCTAAATATCGAGATCCTCCTGTATCTTCCTAACAAGGCTTTTGAGGTTTTTGCATTAATATCAGTGGTAACAGACATATAAAGATGCTAAATAGGGGCCAAAATTTTGGGGCTAAATCTACACCCCCCCAAAATACTAAGAGGCAAACAAAATCAGGGCAAACTTTTACCCCATTTTATTGTGGAAAAAGGGATGAGGCCTAGGAAAAAATCATTTAATGCAGAAAAAAATACAAAAAAAAAACAGCAAAATTTGACTTTGGTTAAAAATTTGAGCTTTCAATCTTTGAAGGAGAATAAAAAACAATTTGAAAAAAATATTGCACAATGCAGAAATGCTTAAAGGTAAATAGTTTTGTTTTTTGGTATAGAGAAAAGAAAGGCGTTTTGCATCAGTGTGATAGCGTGATTTCTGTGTGTATATGTATAGATATTGTGCATAATACGGAGGGGTGAACGAAACCAGTGTAATGGTGCCTATGTAGTCTTTATTATCCCTAAACACATATGAGGGGGGAGCTTAGATGGGAGCCCCAACCGGATGTATGTAAAGTTATGGAAAATAATGGCGCAAAACAAGTGAATAAATATTGTTTTAAACAAAATTTTTTTTTTTAACCCCCTTAGTGACGAGCCATTTTGCAGTTAAGAAGGAAATTTTTTTACAATTCTAAACCACTGTAAATTTTTATGAGGTTATAACTTGGAACGCTTAAGGACCCAGCTGATTCTGAGATTTTTTTTTTTCATGACTATTGTACTTCACGATAGTGGTAAAATTCTTTGAAAAGGGACTGTGTTTTATTTATGAAAAAAATGGAATATGGCAAAAAATTTAAATTTTTTTAAAAAATTTTCAAACAAAAAAATTTATCCCCTTAAAAATTCAGAGAGTTGTACACAAATTTTTAATAAATAACATTTCCCACATGTCTACTTCACATCAGCACAATTTTGGGACCAAATTTTTTTTTTTTTTTTTGTTACGAAATTATAAGGGTTAAAAAATTGACCCGAGAAATTTCCTTTAATTTTACATTACCATTTTTTTTTAGGGACCCACCACATTTGAAGTCAAGGGGGGTCTATAAAGATAGAAAAAACCCAAAAGTGGGCACCATTCTTAAACTGCACCCCTCAAGGTCTCAAAATTACATTCAAGAAGTTTTTTTAAACCCTTACTTTCCCTTTACAGGGAAATGAAGCATGGGGGAAGAAAATTTTTCTTCGAACCAATTTTTTTTTTTCACAACGTTAAAAAAAAAAAAATTTAACCCAAAATTTTTTGTGCAATTTCTCCCGAATAAGCAAAACCCCATATGTGGGGTAAACCACTTTTTGGCGCAGCAGAGGTGCAGGGAAGGAGCGACATTGACTTTTTTTACGCAGAATTGGCTGGCCCATGGGCTCGTTTGTAAGGCCCGATTTGTCTAAACAGTGAAACCCATCACAAATGACCCCCCTTTTGGAAACTAAAAAAACCCCCCAAGAACATATCTAGATGTGGGGAGCACTTGAACCCCCTTAATTCACAGAGTTTAAACTCCCGGCTGAAAAAAAAAAGTCCCTATTTTTTCCACAAAATTGATGTTAGTCCCAATTTTTTTTTTTTTCCCCCAAAGGGGAACAGGAGAAATTAGACCACAAAAGTTTTTTGTCCCAAATTTTTCCGAGTACTTGATACCCATATGTGGGGGGGGACCACTGTTTGGGGCACGCAGGGCCCCGAAGGGAGGGGGCACCCTTGATTTTTTTAAAAAGCCACGTCGTGTTTTGGGGACCCCCCATGTGCCTAATGTGGAAATCCCTCAATTCTAGCCCAACCCTAACCCCACACACCCCAAAACCCCAATTTCCCCAAACCCCAATCCTACCTAAAACCCAACCCTAATTCCAACCCTAATTGTAAACCCCAACTAATTGTAACCCTAACCCCATTTTAACCCTAACCTAATTTTTAACCCCAAATTTAACCTAACCCTAACTAGTTCATTTTTTTTTTAAACCCCCCGTTTTAACACCAAACGTTGCGCTGGTAACGGTAAAAAATAACACATCGCGTTATGCTATACCCCTAGCGCAGATGAATCAGCAGTGATTCATCTATGCTGCGGTGACGGAGCCCAACGCTGCGGGCCCCCTCCCAGTCTCCGTCATGAAAAGATGGCACGCGAAAAACCCCGCCGCTTTTTCGCATGCGTTTGCGATGGCGCCCCCAAATGCCCGGGGAATGGCAGCGTTTAAAGACTGCGTTTACCGCGTTAACCGCGGTGTAACGCAGTCATCTAACGACTGCCTAATGCAATTTGAAACCCCCCTAATATAACCCCCAACCCCAATGCTAACCCTTTAACCCCAGTTATAACCCTAACCCTAATTATAACCCCAACCCTAAAGGAAAAATGAAAATAAATATAATTTCTATTTTTTATTATTCCCCAACAAGGGGTTTAAAGAATGGGGGGGTTTGTACTGTTTTTTTATTTGATCACCCTTTATAGTTTTACAGTGATCAAATGTACTTTTAAGAATGAATGAATATTTTTTGAATTTGCCGGCCCGCAGATTGGGGGGCACCCGGCTGGCGCCCGCCATTTTTTTTTTACTGGATGAAAAGCCCCCCTGGAAAAGGAGGACAGGGGGAGGAATGGGGGGCCAGGGGAGAATCTGACCACAGGAGGGAGGATCGGAAAGGGCGGACCCCGCAGGTACAGGGGGGAGATCGGGGGCCCCGGACCTATTTCTTTCCCCCCCTGATGTGCGATCACATCAGGGGGAGAGAATTACAGCAGGTCGCGGCTGTTATTCTCTTTTGCAATCGCCGCTTATGGCGATCGAAAAAGAGTGTTCCGGGGGCCCCCTATTATGTTTTTGGGCCCTCGGCTACCACAGGCACCCGAGACCCCAGAAAAAAACCCCCTCCCTGCCCACCTCGCGGCGGGCGCCCCCTCATGCGCCCGCCATTTGCAGCATGGCGCCGGCACTTTGGGGACACCGGAGGCCCTGGGGCCATAAGGAGGGTTTGTGGGCCACGTGGGGGCCCCGGGGACCTTTTCTTTCCCCTCTAAATGTCCGTTTGCATCAGAGAGAGAGAAATGAATGGCACATTGTTTTTTTTTTTTTGTGCGATCGCCTTTTAAAAGGGGTTTAAATAACGGCGACGCAACATCGGTCCCGGTAAAACCCACCCGATTCATGTTTTTGGGGGTCTCGGGCTCCCCCCTTACCCGACCCCAGGAAATTCACCTCTATGGGGCCTATAGGCTTTTTCCAAAAGCCCGTTAAAAGGCGTACGGGGTCTTTAAGGGTAAATCAGGTACACTCATGGATCTATGTCTGTATATTTTAATCTAAGGAAAATAGGCTGTGAAAATAAAATGTATGGAGGACTAAGGGGGACCATGGAGTTTTTTTTTTTTTCTCCCCCAAAAAGGTTGAATGCTTAAAAAATGTAACCAATGCCAATCTCTCTTTTTTTTCCTTTATTTTGTTTCTGCAATGTTTTGTTATTAGGGTTGAGCATCCCGATACTGCAAATATCGGGTTCGGCCGTTATTGGCTGTATCGGAATTCCGATTCCGATACGATATTTGGTCATATCGATACCGGAATCGGAATGTCACTGTCATGTCCGCGGGTCGGGTCTGTCAGGAGCAGGGCACTTACCCGCAGAAGAAACTCGGCGGTCACATCCGGACTGCTTGATGGCCGCCATCCTCTTCTCCCTGGCGTCACATTCAGTTTTTTTTCGCGATAACTCAGTGACTGGGGTAATGCGGGGCCGGAAAACAGTCCATGGGCGTTTCCCCCCGGGGGAGAAGGGAGGTAATCAGTTTTGCTGCGCCGGGATGTCAGGGGGGTGCTGGCATTCCGATGTAGCAGGCTGGATTGTCGTGGACACTCGTTACTATGGACTGGGGTCGGACAGGGGGTATACTGTTTTTTTTTTTTTTTTTTCTTTTTTTTTTGGAGATTGATGGCGTGCAGGGGAAAGAAAAGGGGTAATAAAAGAAATGAAAACTGTGTTGTTCTTTATTTCATTTAAAAAAACTTTTTCCTGCTGTGTTTTTTTAAACATTAAAAAAATTTGGGATTAATAAAAGGATCGGTGTCTTTGACGCCCTCCATTATTAAACGGGCTATTGTCACCCTTTCAATCAACGGTGGGCTTTTAACCCCCTTTTACCCCGCTTCCACCCCTCAGGGCATGGGAAGAGCCCGGGTAAAGGCCACAATTGGCACATCTTTTGATGCGCCAATTTGGGCTTTTTTTGTAGCTTGTATTTCAGGGTGTTTTAGGGCCAAAATCCATGGCCCTTTACAGTCTTTTAAAACCGGCCGCAGCATCCCGCATTTTACTTGGCTGGTAAAAAAAATAGGGGTCCCCACGCCATTTTTTTTTTTCGAGGGATCCCCCTTTTTTTTTTAACCAGCCCAAACTAAAGCAGACTTCTTTAGTCTGGTAAATTTTCAGGCTTTTCAAGGTCCATGGAATTGGGGTCCTTACCAGCCTGAAAAACGCCCCAGCGGTTGCTTCATTGCTGGTTTTAAAAAAAAATAAAGGGGGGGCCCCCACGTAATTTTTTGAGGGATCCCTATTTTTTAATTTTTCAGCCAAGATATCAAACTGCTGTGGCCCGTATTAACCCGGGCGACAATGTCCATGGAAATTTTCCCCCCCCCTTGGGCCCCCCTTAAAAAGCCTTTAAAATTTCCGGCTCACGGTCTGCTCATCTGGCTGGTTAACAAAAATGGGGGACCCCACGCCATTTTTTTTTTTTGACGGGAACCCCCATTTTTGTTAATCATTCCCTCTGACGCCCCTGATGGTGTCCCTGTGCCTAAGTGAAAATGGAAAACAATCCCAAATTGCTTCCCTTCCTCTCCTGTCAGCCAGGAGAGGGACTCATTCTTGGGGGTTTACGGGTGAGGCTGCAGCATTAGCTGCGGTCCCTCAGTAAACATTAACCCTTTCTGAAGGTTACACCGTGGGCCCTGACTGTGCATTAAAGTTGGTAAGATAATTTTCTTTATTATTTTATTTTTATTACGGGAAAGGGTTGGGCAGGTAAATAAAATTTTGTTCAAAAACGTGTGATTTTTTTCATAAACTTCTTTTTTATAAGTGTGTGTGTTTGATTTTTCTTTCATACATTAGGATTAATAATTGTAGTTGTCTAATTGACAGCTCTCAATTATTAACCTGGCTTAAGTGCCCTTTTTCATTTGCAAGGTCTTTTTAACCCCTTATTAACCCATTCGCCCCCGGGCTACAGGTGCAATCTGGAATAGACGGGAAAAGGGTGAAGTGCCAGAATGGGAAATTAATTAGAGATTTGCCCTTTCTGGGGTTGTCTGGGGGCAGATGTTAGAAGCCGGGGGGGGGCAAAAATAATCCCCCCTTTTGGGGCCCTATTATTATCTGCCCCCCCTCACTGGCTTTGTCTGTCCTGTTGCGAAAATTGGGGGGGGAGCCCACGTATTTTGTTTTTCAGCAGTTTTACACCTCATATATATTATTAACTGTCATTGATTTTTTGTGACACATTTATATATATTTATATTTTTAAGTTCTACATTCTACATAGTATAATACCCGCTAATTCAATTCCCGGGTTTTTGTGAAAATGCAGAACCCCCGACATGAACTGACACTTGGTTTTACATAGATTTAAACCCCTGTCTTTTCTGTAGTTTGAAATTCTTTTTTGGAAACAAACAATTACATGAGGGGTTAAAGGTACTGCCACACTAAACAATCCCGCTAGCGATCACATAACGACGCATACTAATGCGATCGCTAGCGGATTGTTTCTATATCCTATGTGCGGCCACATTACGATATAGTTAACGACGCTATCCCCTTATCGATCTTCTTAACGACTTAGCGGTACAAAAGACCGCAAATCGCTAAGAAAAGGTGCCACACTACGTAAATACTTACCCACGGGAGCGCCGACGAGAAAATAGGGGTCCGGAACGATTCCAGCGACGGCGGAGAACACAGCGGGAAGCTCGTCGCTGGAACTCCCGCACACAACAACATCGCTAACTGATCGCTAAATAGAGACTTTTTAGCGATCCCGTTGCGATATGTTTGTGTGGCATACCTTACGTTGCGAAAAGTTTCACCCGTAGGGGTTTAATTAACGGTGAAAATTTTCGTAGCAAAAAGTCAGTTTTTTTTTACAACGAATGTGTGTATATTTAGTGTTTACAAGGAAGAAAGGGGTTTTTTTAGTTACGATATTTTGTACCCATAGACTTACATTGGTTTCGTATCGGTATCGGTATCGCCCATATTTTAATTGGTTTTCGGCGATACCATTTCCGATTCCCATACTTTTTGGATATCTGGAAAGTACGCTCAACTCTAGTGTTAATACAATATTTATTTACTTGTATAGCCCCATTAAAAACCCAAAACGCTTTTTCATACATCAGTTTGGGGGTCAAAAATCTAAGGGCTCCCTCAGTAGTGTTTATAGAAAATAAAAACATAAAATATAGACTATATAGGCACCATTACCCCTGGTGCGTTTACCCCCCCATATTATACACACTGTCTATACATAATCACACTAGAAGTTACCACTATCACACAGATTTCAATCGCCCCTTTTTGTTACTCTATATGAAAACAAAACACCATTTCCCTTTTTTAGTATCCCGCATTGTGCAATATTTTTTAATGTTTGGGATGTAGGGGAGATACTGGGTACATCTCCAAAAAGTTAGGGGTTGGATTTGCTACTGATTTGTGGGGTCTGCTGGGGAAAAAAATAGGCCTGCCCATAAGGCTCTCGATTTATAGGGGCTGAGTGACCCCTTATTCCAAAGGGCCCAGCATTGACATCCACACCTTTGGGCACCATATAAACACCCAAACTGCCCCAAGGGGAAAGGGTCACAGAGAAAAATTGCCATGGTCCCCATTAGTCCGGGGTGCGGAATTGACATGGGGGGGCCCTTTTTTGGGGACATAATGTCATCATTTTCCCTTTGACAAATTCAATTTAACTTGCACTCACCCAAGCAAAGCCATGCACGCTTGAGTTCAAATGCACCTCAGAATCAAGGGCCCGGAAACCCCAACCAAGCCACTCCCCCCCAACACCAACCCCTGGCTTAAATTGAAGCTACTGATTTGTGGGATCCACTGGGGGAAACAATAGGACCCTGCCCTAATAGGGTCTCGAGTTATGGGGCTAGAGTGACCTCCTATACCCGGGGGCCCCGCATTGACATCCACACCATGTCACCATAAAACAGCCAAGCTGCCCAGGGGAAAGGGCCCCAGGCTTGCCAAAGGTTTCATTAATCCAGGGGCGGAAAATTGACTAGGGGGGGCCCCTTTTAGGTGACAGAACGTCAGCATTCCCCATGCAAATTCAAATTATACTGCATTCCCCCAAACAAAGGGCCCTGCACTGCTTTAGTTCAAAATGCACTCAGAAAACAAGGGCCTGGACCGAACCAGCCAATCACACACATCAACCATTGGGTTAAATTGAAACTAATTATTTGGGGATTCTGTGGGAAAAAAATTTGGACCCTGGGCCCTGTACGTAAAAAAAGGGGGAGTCCAGAAAATTTGGGGGAGCGACCCACCTATAAATAAACCCGTTAGCCAGTTTTGGAGAACTGTAAAGCAGGGGGAGTCTAGAACTGGCTAACAACCTACCTAAATGTGCGGGCCATTAGCCATTTATAAAGACATGCCTTTTTTATGTAATTCGGGTGCTTGTGCTGCAATAAATGGAAACGACCAAGGCTAGGCAGAAAAAAAGCACGCCGTTGTTTTTCCGGCGAAATTCTCCATACGATTGACATATCACACGCGTGGGAAAGGCGTTTTATACCCCCACACACAGTCATAATGGCCGACGTTTCCGTCTTTTTGCTGGATAGCTCCGCAGCCTAAGCTCTCAGCACTAGCCATTCTGGGGGGTGAAAACCAAGGGAATTCCCCAGATGCCAGACCCGCTTTCCCTGGCTGCGACTCGCGTTTTGGAGGAAAGAGGCCCGCGACCGCGAGCTCCCCTTCAATGCCAACTGTCATGTTGAGAGCTCCTCCAGCCTTGACAACCTGTCCCCCCCCCCTCCCGGGCTCCTCCAGCCTCTGACAACCTGCCCCAGGCTGTCTTTTCCACGCTAAAGCGGACCCCTTACCCTGAAGATGGGAGTCCAGAACTGGCTACCGACCCACTTAAGTAAACCCCGTTAGCCAGTTCTGGAGGAACTGTAAAGCAGGGGGAGTCAAGAACTTGCTAACGGCCTACCTAAATGTGCGGGCCGTTAGCCAGTATAGAGACATGCCTTTTTTTATGGAACGGGGGGTGCTTGCGCTGCCAATAAATGGAAAGCGACCAAGGCTAGGCAGAAAAAAAGCACGCCGTTGTTTTTCCGGCTCAATCGAGAGATATGAGCAGAAGATTTACTGAGAAGGGCTGTCCGAGATATACGTTGAGTCTGCGTACAAACATGCCCTGACGAGTAGTAGGAACAAATTGCTTCAAACACGCAGTAAACCAGTGAAACTGACTCCTGATCTCACTAGAGTAATAGGTACTTTTGACTGCCAGAATGAAGCAATTGTAAGAATCCTCAGGAACATTGGGGGTTCTGGTTTGTCAGATCCGGATCTGAAGGACATGGTGGGACCTAGGCCCTTGATCACCTATCGAAAAGGCGTTCCCTAAGAGACAAGTTGGTGCACAGTTTTTTCAAAAGGGGCTACCCCTAAGGGTACCTGGTTGGACAGAAGATCTGTGGGACCTATAGATGTGGTGAATGTGTGATTTACACGATCTTATCCACTGCAGTTCAGTCCTGAGTTCATCCTCTGGAAAAGGTACTTTCAACGTAAATTTTCCAACTGTAAAAGTAGTGGGGTTATATATGTAGCCACGTGCTCTTGTTCTTTAGATTATGTGGGAAAACTAAGAGAGAGGTCAGAAGAAGGGTAGGAGAACACATTGGAGATGTTAGGAATAAAAGAGATACCCCTTAGCAGAGCACATGAATAGAGTTCATCACGGCAATCTGAATCAAATTCGTTTTGTGTTTTGGAAGTGGTTAAACCAAATCCAAGGGGAGGTGATTTTGATAGATTTTTGTTAGAAAGGGAATGTGAGTGGATATTACGCATGAAATCTCAGGCTCCTTTTGGATTAAATGAACATATCTCATACGCCTGTTTTCTGTAACTCAACCATTATTAGTGGACAGCTGTCCTTATGGGGTATAGAACAGCCATTGCTTCTCTTTGAAGTCCTTTTATTTGGGACCTGTCATTGATTGCGATGACATATTAAGTATCAATTGTCATATTATATTCTGTCATTATTCTAGACTAAATTTAATCTCAGGGCATTTTGTGCATAATTGCCCACTGTTACATATTTGAAATTAGCCATATTGCCTTTAAGTCTTTTATATATGAGACTTTGCCATCAAAGTGCCACTTTGTGATGCAATCATTTTCACACATATGTATTATATGTGTGGGCAGATCGTTTTCATACTATTGTGCGCTCCATGGAGTGGAACGCACTTTTTGAATACTTTGCTTATGGCGATGTACAGTCATGGTCAAAAGTTTTGAGAATGACACAAATATTATATTTTCACATGATCTGCTGCCCTCTGGTTTTTATGTGTGTTTGACAGATGTTTTTATCACAGACAGAAATATAATAATTGCAAACATATGAGTAACAAAAGCTTATATTGACAGTTAGAATGAGTTAATGCAGCAAGTCAATATTTGCAGTGTTGACCCTTCTTCTTCAGGACCTCTGCAATTCTCCCTGGCATGCTCTCAATCAACTTCTGGACCAAATCCTGACTGATAGCAGTCCATTCTTGCAGAATCAATGCTTTCATTTGTCAGAATTTTTAGGTTTTTTTTTGTCCACCCGTCTCTTGATGATTGACCACAAGTTCTCAATGGGATTAAGATCTGGGGAGTTTCCAGGCCATGGACCAAAATCTCTGTTTTGTTCCCTGAGAAATTTAGTTATCACCTTTGCTTTATGGAAGGTGCTCCATCATGCTGGGAAAAGGCATTGTTGATCGCCAAACTGCTCTTGGAGGGTTGGGAGAAGTTGCTCTTGGAGGACATTCTGGTACCATTCTTTATTCATGGCTGTGTTTTTAGCAAGACTGTGAGAGAGCTGATTCCCTTGGCTGAGAACAACCCCACACATAAATGGTTTCAGGATGCTTAACAGTTGGCATGAAACAAGACTGGTGGTAGCGCTCACCTTGTCTTCTCCGAATGAGGCGTTTTCCTGATGTCCCAAAACAATCGAAAAGGTGATTCATCAGAGAAAATAACTTTACCCAGTCCTCAGCAGTCCACTGCCTGTACCTTTTGCAGAATATCAGTCTGTCCATGATGTTTTTTCTGGAGAGAAGTGGCTTCTTGCTGCCCTCCTTGAGACTAGGCCTTGCTCCAAGAGTCTCCGCCCTCACAGTGCATGCAGATGCACTCACACCTGCCTGCTGCCATTCCTGAGCAAGCTCTGCACTGCTTGTAGCCCGATCCAGCAGCTGAAACACTTTTAAGAGACGCCTGGCTCTTGCTGGTCTTTCTTGGCGCCCTGAAGCCTTTTTGGCAACAATGGAACCTCTCTCCTTGAAGTTCTTGATGATGCGATAAATTGTTGACTGAGGTGCAATCTTTCTAGCTGCGATACTCTTCCCTGTTAGGCCATTTTTGTGCATTGCAATGATGACTGCACATGTTTCTTTAGAGATAACCATGGTTAACAGAAGAGAAACAATGATGCCAAGCACCATGGTTAACAGAAGAGAAACAATGATGCCAAGCACCAGCCTCCTTTTAAAGTGTCCAGTGGTGTCATTCTTACTTAATCATGACAGATTGATCTCCAGCCATGTCCTCATCAACACCCACACCTGTTAATGGAGCAATCACTGAATAGAGGTTAGCTGGTCCTTTTAAGGCAGGGCTGCAATGATGTTGAAATGTGTTTTTGGGGGATAAAGTTCATTTTCTAGCCAAATATTGACTTTGCAAGTAATTGCTGTTAAGCTGATCACTCTTTATAACATTCTGTAGTATATGCAAATTGCCATTAGAAAAGTGAAGCAGTAGACTTTGTAAAAATTAATTTTGTGTCATTCTCAAAACTTTTGGCCATGACTGTATTTGTGCATGCAGCGCTGCGCTCCATTGAGCGATACATAGTGACTGTTTATCATCGACGGTCCAGTGAGATGGCAGTCTGTTGTTGCCTCCCCTGGGCGGTCTTTGGCAAGGTACTCCTCCTCTGCCTTCAGACGTCATATCCGGAAGTAGCCTGCATTCCAGTGTGGAACGCACGCTCACTACACGAGGTCTCTGATGTCAGACCCGGAAATGGATCTTGCGTTCCGTTGTGGAGCGCATGCGCAGGATATGAGACATCTAGAGTGATACTTCTGGCGTGACTGTAGAGCGTGAATGCAATGGGGGCCATTTTTAAGTAGCCTAAGCTCTGCTCATCGCCTTCATTATATGTGGGCATGTTGTGCATGCATTATAGGGACATCTTGGATACCACTTTCTAAGTTTATCACTCAGGAACCTGGAGGCAGGGTAAAGGAATGGCCGGAGTGTATATATTTCATTAAATACCCTGGACATCATACATTATCATCTTATCTGACCTCCTGATGAGCCATGTTGGCGAAACGCATAGAGGCTAAATTCTACAACTAAATGATAAGTACTCCTCAGTTCTGAGGCTCCTTTTGTTGGCTATATGGGAGAGATATCAGGTCTATTAGGACCAATTTGGATATTTATGAAATGATGTCCCTATGATGTGTGCATTTTTGTTTTATGTGTCGATTATCAAGCTATTAGACACATATTTCTAGGGTCATCAATAATAGCTATTTAGGAGTTAAGGACACCGCTGGTGGTTAGAGTTGAGCGATACTTTCCGATATCCTAAAGTATCGGAATCGGAATGGTATCGCCTATATCACTAAAATATCGGCGATACCCGATACCGATACCGGAAGTCCCATGTAAGTCTATGGGAACAAAATATCGCAACTAAAAAAACCTCTTTCTTTCCTTGTAAACACTAAATATACACACATAGAATACATATATATATATATACATGTCATTGTGACATATATATATACATATATGTATAGTTTATACACTTCTACATAGTAAAATATCCTCTGATTCAATTGCCGGGTAAAGCCGGCTTCAGTGAAAAGACAGAAGCACCCGACATGAAATGACACTTGGTGTACATAGGGTTAACCATGTCTTTTCATGTCGTTTGCTATCTGATTTGCACAAACAATTAAATCAGTCTATGTGTGCAAAATTTCACACCTGTAGGGGTTAATTAAAGGTGTAAATTCGTTGTAAAAAAAACAGACTTTTTGCTACGAATTTACACCTTTAATTAACCCCTACAGGTGTGAAATTTTGCACACATAACTGATTTAATTGTTTGTGCAAATTAGATAGCAAAGGACATGAAAAGACATGGTTAACCCTATGTACACCAAGTGTCATTTCATGTCGGGTTCTGCATTTTCACAAAAGCCGGCAATTGAATTAGCGGCTATTTATACTATGTAGAAGTGTATGAACTACAAATATAAATATATATATATATGTGTCACAAATTCAATGACATGTATATATATATATGAGGTGTAAAATTGCTGAAAAAAAATGCGTGGGCTCCCGCCCTATTTTCGCAACCAGACAGACAAAGCCAGTGAGTGGGGGCAGATAATAATAGCCCAGAGAGGGACCATTATTTTTGCCCCCCCCCGGCTACTAACATCTGCCCCCAGACACCCCAGGAAAGACAAATCTATAATTAGATTCGCCCTTTCTGGCACTTTGCCCGTCTATTCCCATTGCCCTGTAGCGGTGGCGAATGGGTTAATATGGGGTTAAAGCCACCTTGCTATTGAAAGGTGACCTTAAGCCAGGTTAATAATTGAGAGCTGTCAATTAGACAACTATCAATTATTAATCCTATTGCATGAAATAAAAATAAAACACACACACACTTTAATTAAAAATCATTTTAATGAAATAAAGACACATGTTTTTGACCATCTTTTATTTTACTGCAAAAACCATTTCCTGTAATAAAAATAAAATAAAAAAGCAAAATTATTCTTACCTATCCCATGCACAGTCAGGTCCCACGGTGTAATCCTTCAGAAAGGGTTAATGTTTACTGCAGGGACCGCAGCTAATGCTGCAGCCTCACAGTAAACCCCAAATGAATGAGTTCCTCTCCTGCCTGACAGGAGAGTAAAGGCTGGGTGTCACATAACGATACACCAGCGATCCCGACAACGATATGCACTTGTCAGGATCGCTGGTGTATCGCTACATGATCGCTGCTGAGCTGCCAACAGGCAGCTCAGGCAGCGATCTGGGACAGCGACACTGCGGGTAACATCGCTTAAGGGCCCGTCTCACATAGCGATATCGCTACCGAGATCGCTGCTGAGTCACTAGTTTTGTGACGCAGCAGCGAGCTCACCAGCGATATCGCTGTGTGTGACATTCAGCGACGATCAGCCCCCCTGCCGGGTATCGCTGATCGTCGCAGAAATGTCAGGACCTTTTTTTGATCGCTGGTTTCCCTCTGACAGGCACGCATCGCTGCGTGTGACAGGCGGGAGACCAGCGATCCGCTGGTAACCAAGGTACACAGCGGGTTTCCAGGCACCGCGCAGCGCTTGGAAACCCGCTGTGTACCTTGGATACCAGCTCCCTGCATCAGGGCGCTGGTATCCAAGGTACACAGCGGGTTTCTAGGCACAGCCCCGCGCCTGGAAATCCGCTGTGTACCTTGGTTACCAGCGGATCGCTGGTCTCCCGCCTGTCACACGCAGCGATGTGTGCCTGTCAGCGGAAACCAGCGATCAAAAAAGGTCCTGACATTTCAGCGACGATCAGCGATACCCGGCAGGGGGGCTGATCGTCGCTGAATGTCACACACAGCGATATCGCTGGTGAGCTCGCTGCTGCGTCACAAAACTAGTGACTCAGCAGCGATCTCGGTAGCGATATCGCTATGTGAGACGGGCCCTTAAGTGGAAAGCTTAATTGATTGCTTTCCACTTTCACTTCAGGTCAGCCAGGGACACAATCAGTGACGTCAGAGGGAACTGATTAACAAAAATAGGGGTTCCCTTCGAAAAAAAAATGGCGTGGGGTCCCCCCTATTTTTGTTAACCAGCCAGATGAAGCAGACCGCTGAGGCCTGGATTTTCAGGCTGTTAAGGAGCCAAGATCCATGGACCTTGCCAGCCTGATAATACCAGGCCACAGCAGTCTGCATATCTTGGCTGATTAACAAAAATAGGGGATCCCCTCGAAAAAAATTGGCGTGGGGTCCCCCTATTTTTGTTAACCAGCCAGATGAAGCAGACCGCTGAGGCCTGGTTTTTCAGGCTGGTAAGGATCCAATATCCATGGACCTTGCAAGCCTGATAATACCAGGCCACAGCAGTCTGCTTAGCTTGGCTGGTTAACAAAAATAGGGGATCCCCTCGAAAAAAAAACGGCGTGGGGATCCCCCTATTTTTGTTAACCAGCCAAGTAAAATGCAGACTGCTGCGGCCTGGTATTAAAAGACTGTCAAGGCCCATGGATTTTGGCCCTCAACAGCCTGATAATACCAGGCTACAGCAGCCCCACATTTGGCGCATCAAAAGATGTGCCAATTGTGGCACTTTACCCGGCTCTTCCCACTTGCCCTGTAGCGGTGGCAAGCGGGGTAATAAGGGGTTAATGTCACCGTTGATTGCACGGTGACAATAAGCCCGGTTAATAATGGAGAGGTGTCAATAAGACACCGATCCATTATTAATCCCAATGTTTTTAAATGTTTAAAAAAAAGACAAAGCAAGAAAAAAGTCTTTTAATGAAATAAAAGAGACAACACAGTTTTCATTAATTTTATTGTACTCTATTCCTGCGACGCCATCGATCTCCTGTAAAAAAAGAAAAAAAAAAACCAACAGTATACACCTGTCCGACGCAGTCCATAATGACAGTCCCACGACGATCCAGCTCTGCTACATCGCAATGACAGGCAGAGCCTGTCATCGCGACGCAGCACAGCTGATTACCTGCTTCCCCGGCGGTGACGTCATCGGACTGACTGCTTTACGGCCGGATTACCCAGCAGTCACTGCAGTTATCGGAGATCTTCTGCCAGGTAAGTGCCGCGTGACTCCTGACAGACCCGACCGACGGACACACTGACAGTGAACAGTGACAATCCCGATTCCGGTATCCGATATGACGAAAATATCGGAACTCGGAATCGGAATTCCGATACAGCCAATATCGGCCGATACCCGATATTTGCAGTATCGGAATGCTCAACCCTACTGGTGGTGTATCTATATAATATTGATGTGCTGTTATGCAGGGATCAGCCATAAATATCTCTTCAGACTTAGTTGAGGGGTCTAAGTTTTATATTTAACAATACCAAGTATTTAATATCAACCCTATTCCCTTGAACCTGACATTACATTTGTATGCTGCCATTTTTTCCCACCTTTGAGGGTGTATCTTCATTTGTTGTGTCAGATATAAGGCTCACTTACTATAGGGGCAATTGTAGGACACTAGGGTCAGCCTACCTTGAGCGGGGGCGCTAATCTCGTGTGGGCTATCTTAAGGTGCCAACCTCCGAGGCAAGGCAGGGAACAGAGTAGGGAATATCTATAGGGTATATATTCAGTGTGCACTTTTTAATATGTGTGATGGTTGTTTTGTGTCCGTTTTTATATATACATCTAATAAAGGTTGTTTTAAACATTTTTTTGGGGTTCTATATACATGATTATGCTATTAATATCCTCCCCTAACAGATCAGTTTTAAATTTATGGTGTAAAAAATGGGGTAATAATCCCTTATGGCCACTTAAAAATGTTTTGAGACTGAGGATTATGTACTAGCATTGTAATTAGTTGCATTAGATAAATGCCTTGTATGCCTTTAAAGTGCCCCGTGGTACACCCTATATACTGGATATTGTACAATGACCATTCAATCAAATGGAGCACATATGAAGAGCTGCAATTGATAACAATTTTTATAGTAATTAGCCTTTTTTATTAAAATTATTTCAGTACAAAACGCATGATCTACAGTGATTATGCCCACATTTATAGAGACCATTTAAAGAGAGCAATGTTTTAGTACTTTAATTCTTCCATTGACTTCATTTTTTTTTCTCCCAGTTAACTTATTAGCAAGGTAAAAGCTTATTTGGCTGAAAATCTTTTAGGGTATGTGCACACGTTGCGGATTTGTGTGCAGATTTTTCTGCACCAAATCTGCACCTCCTGGCAGAAAATGCAGCTGCAGATTTTGTAAATTGTATGTGCGGATTTGATGTGGTTTTTATATGCGGTTTTTGATGCGGATTTGTCAGCGGTTGTCAAGCTAAATAAAGATAATTGACTTCAAAAGAAAAAAATTTGTGATGTCATTTCTCGTCTCCATTTTGGAATGCCTCATTTGCTTTTTTCCTCATAATGAGTGGAAACAGTGGCAATTTTGAGCGGCGCGAACAACAGAGGCCACAGCATGGCGAAGTTTGTGTCGACCCAAATTGACGGCTACGCAGGCCACAACGCCTCATGATGTTGGGAGTATTGCTCCATTTTCTGAACCAGCAAAGAGTGCAGGTAAGCTACACTGTGTAAAATAATTTTACATGTCTTAGTTTTTTCTGTGTGTTGTGCACTAACCCTATTTTTATCTTATTTTTAGCAGGCCAGAAAGAGAAGAAGAATTGTGGGTCCACCCCATTGTTGCTGAACGGACTGCAAAGGGTCATTTTTGCGTGCTATACCAAGATTTGAGGAGGTAAGTTAACCATGTGTAAAACACTGTTTCGTATGTAAAATGTGTAGCAGTAAAATAATCCATATATGACCTAACCTACTCCTTTTCAGCAGCAGATGAAGGAAGGGAGACACACTAGTTTATTACTAGTGGGTAGGCGGAGCCCACATAGGATAGAAACACCTCAGATTAAAAAAGTGTTGACCGGCCCCTCCAGCTTATAGGGCTCCTCCTGCTCCAGCTCTCCAGTCTAAAATTTGAGGGTCACAGAGGATAGTCGCTGCTGGAAGCGCTCCTCAGAAAATATTTTTATTTTAGTCGGACAGAGACTTGGACCGCCAGTGGTCTAGAGGTTCAGGGGTCTCAGCGCTGCTGGACCCCCACCTCTCCCTTGGCGGATCTGTATTAACCCTGTAAGGTGGTCCCTGCAGAACCCTGCCGGCCCTGGGGGATGAGGATTGCTTCCCTGGCGGGGACGCAAACCGCGCTTCTGGGGTCACTGCGTTCCCCGCCCGGGGGGAAGCTACGGGCACAGCGCCACAAATCTCTGAGGGGTCCCTGTGGCGCTCAGCTGGGTGAGTACTCCACATTTTTAATGTGTTTTGAGTGCTTCAGCGGCCGCTGCGGCAGCCGCTGCTACATGTATTCATGTGTGGTGATTGTGTACTTTTGTCCGCAGGTGGATACCTGCAGGACATGGGAGCGGGAGCGGAGTGAGTCGCGCGCTTTTTTTGAAACCGGCGGGGGGGCGTGGCTTCGCGCTTTCCCATTTTTTCGCGGGCAGGAAGCGCTCTGAGCGCGCGCTTTTCCCTGCCTTTTTCTCTTCCGGCTTATCTCCTCTAGCGCGGCGGCCATTACTGAAGGCCTCCTCTGGCTCCTCACTCTCCGCTCCCCCCGACCGACGAAAGGAAGACACTACACCGCGGCCAGCTGGGTGAGTCGCTTCTACCTGTCAGGGCAGAAGCTTGACCCCCCTCACACCCACAGCGCAGGAGGTTTGTCACACGGAACGCTTCCGCTACGTACACAATAGCGTCGCTTAATTTGCGATCGATTTTTTTTTTTTGTGATCGTTTTAATGTCGCTAGTAGCTGCCACAGTGGGCGATCTCATTGACGACGCATAAGTGGTTAGCGATCTCCTTAGCGACTTTGGCGGTCATTGCGATGTACAATTCAGCGCAATATGTTAGCGATCTCGTTGGCGTTCTTGTTTAGTGTGGCATACCTTTGAAACACTGTCCTGCAGCTGTTACCTCATAAGAGCACCTGGGGCTCTCACCACCCTTTTCATTACACAAGGGTTGTGGGGAGTCTGCGACATTAACCCCTTCTTTGGCGGTTAAACCCTTTATTGGGAGACAGCTGGGGTAGCTCTCTCTTTAAGAGCTTAACCTTCAGCGTACATTTTGCCTTTGAAAACCACACTGTTCTAGTTGCTGACAGTTTTTGACCTGCCATATACTGTGTGAGGGCATGTCGGATCAGGGTCCAGGAGGTGCGGACCGTCTCCCAGATCCGCTACAGGATCAGTCTCGCGTATCTGACACGCAGACCTCGACGGCATCAAGCGCAGCAGTCGGAGGTGTCAGTGATGACAAAATGGAGGCCCTCGCTCGTTCTATTAATGGCCTTTCTGACCTTCTAGGTTATTGGGTGTCAGCTAGATCCTCTCATGGTAGGAAGCGACACAGGCCGGTGCTTTTCCCGCTTAGCGACTCGGAGATCTCTGGTATGGAGGGTTCCCCTTCAAACTCGGATGGGGAGGTGACCGTTCGGATAAGGAGGATCGGCAGGGACACTCTTCCTCTCTTTTGAGCCGTACAGAGGTTTTTTTTGGAGCCTTGAGGGAGGCGTTACATTTCCCCGGAGGAGGTAACTAGTTGTCTGGAAAAGGGCCCGGATGTTTCGGGGGGGCGGTCGAAATCCCCTTCCCATCTCTGGACGAGTTAAGGGGCAGGGGAAAAAGGAACCCTTTCCCCCAGATAACTTTTTTGGGGCACTTTTTTTTGAAGCTATATCCGTGTACGAGGAGTTGATTATAATTGGTTTTTTTCCCTGAAGGGGATCCCCCTTTTCCCCGTTAGCAATCCTTTTGTTCGGGTTAAAAAGGGAAGGCGGTCTGCAGGATCCGTGGCAGAAAAACGGGAGGGCAGTAAATTTTCCATGTACCGGGGGTATGGTTTGAGGGAGTGCAGGCCCCAGTGCGCTTGAAAGTTCCCTGAGCGGTTAGCCTTTAAAGGAGGCGGGCAGGGGGCCCCCACTATCCGAGGTAGGGGGCTTTTCAATTCTTTGGAGGTGCGCAAATTAGGGCGGGATGGGGGTTTGGGTTTTCTGCCTTGCTTCCAGGGCACTTTCTCGGCTTTTAAGTCGGAGAGTCTGGGTTTTGGAAGTGGCCGGGACGGGTTTAAAAAAGGTTTGCTTTCTTTATTTTTAGGGGGGTCAGTATTTGGTTTAAAAAACCCAGGGGGTGTTTGAAGGAAAAGGCCCCAAAAAAAAGCTTTCCGCAGGGGAGGCGTTTTTTTCTGGGCGGGCAGGCTTGTGCCGGTACTAGGGGGCGGTCCTTTCGGCCCAGGGGCGGTTCTTTTTCCCCCTTTTGGGGTGGGGGGGGTCCCTTTTTTTGGGGGGGGAAAAAAAAGAAGCCAAAAATGGGGGGCCCCGGGGGGAAAAGAGGGGGCAAACAAAAAGGGGGGGGCTTTAAGGGGGGGCCCAAGGGATCCCACCCCCGGGGCTCTGGTGGGGTCGCCTGTAAATTCCCCGCCGTTTTGGGGTTTTTCCCAGTGGACGCTGGGTGACGGGGTTTTGTGTGGGGGGGGCTTTTTTTTGATTTTTTTCTCGCCCCCGCGTTTTTGCCAATCCGCATTCCCGTCAGAGCCCAGTATATGCCGCTCTACTGCGGGGGTCGTTCCCTTTAAAAAGGGTTTTGGTGGAAAAAAATTCCCCCCGGAGGACGGGGAAGAGGTTTTATTTGACCTCTTTGTGGTCCCCCAAAAAAGGGGGAAATTTTTCCCCCCCCTTTTAGATCTAAAAAATTGATCGGCATGTCCGCCCCCAAATTCCCCCTGGGAAAAACGCCCCGTTTTTGGGGCCTTGTCGCGAAAGATTTTTTGGGGGTAATCACTTTTGCGAGCTTTTTTGAAAGTCCCCATGGAAGGGCCCCCCAAGCTTCCCTTTGTTTTCCATGGCCGGCCTTCCATTTTTTTTGGCTTGCCCCCCCGGTTGGGGCCTTTAAAACCGGGGTTTTTAAAAAATTCTGGCCCTTTTCATGGCGATTCTGCGAAGAAGGGGGTTTTCGATTCTTTCTATTTTGGAGCCTTTTTTATTTGGGGTCCTAAAAAAAAAAGGGGGGGGGTAGGCTGAAAAACTTTCCTTCAGCTCCTGGGGATTTGGGTGGGGTCAAAGGGAGAAAATCGTTTGGAAAACCCCGTCGCAGTAACCCCCTTTTTTGGGGTGTTTTCCAGTGGAGCGGGGGTGTCTCTACCTCCGACAAGCAAGGGTCTTTTGGGGTTTTACGGTTATGAGTTGCGAAAAAAAGCCCTTCGAGGGTATGCCCTTCGGGTTTGATGGTGGCGTCGGAAAACAAATTTCCCTTTGCCCCAATTTTTTTTCCGGGCTCCAAATTTTTTATCTTAACCCCTTTTGGGCGTCGCTTTTTAAAAGGTTTCAGTGTCTCTTCCCCCCCGGGTGGAGGGTCTCTAGAATGGGGTTAGCCGGAAAGCGTTTTCCTGGGGGGGTCCTTCCTTCCCCGGGGGGGAAAATCATAACACCATGCCACCGACGGGGGGGGGGTTTTGTCTGGAAGATCTGGGGGATTAGGGAGTTTGGTCGTTGGGAGTCTGCTGCCGTTCAAATCCGGAATTGAGGGGGGGTTTTTCCTTTTGCCCCACCGGAACGGCCCCTTTTAAAGCGGCCCTACCGCGGAGTGAAAAAAGGGGAAAAGCGAGGGGGGGTGGTTTTTTTTCATCAAGGGGGACGAGGACTTCGGCCCCCTTGAGGAAGTGTCTCGAATTCTGGTAGGGGCCCGGGGGCCAGTTTTGCCAGCCACCCCCCCCTGCGATTACTTCCCCGGAGTTCGAATTTAAAAAGCGGATTCTCAGGCGCAAAAAAGATGGTCCGGGATTGGGTCTTCCCCGGAAAAATTTTTTTGCAGCTTGCCCCTTTGGGGGAAACCCCAAGGGGTTTTTGGGGGCCCCCGGGTTTTTTCCAATTTTTGGGTTTCCCCTTGTCCGGGTAAAGGGGCTAAAATTGCTGGGGCCCGGGCCCGGGGGTCCGGTTTTTTTGGGCCGGGCAAAGGGGAGCCTCAGGGGGCCCCCTTTAAACACGACCGTTTCAGGGCCCACAGTTCAGCATTTTTTTGGGTTTTGTACAATGCAAGAATTCATTTTCCCCTTTTCTTGATTGATATCTTTTTAAAAATTGTACAATAGCAAAAAACCCAAAAAACCCTCACCGAAAAACGACGGGAAAATTTAAGTCCCCTTTTCATTTAGGCCCCCACCCAGTCTCCCCCTCTTCACCCTTATAATCCCCAAAAGGGGATGTCCCCCTGTTTTCCCCTTTTTTGCCCCTTTTACAAATTTTAGGGGGACCAAAAAAATTTTGCTCCTACAAAATTTTGGGGCCCCAAATTGCTCCTAAGAATACTGGACCAAATAAGCCCTTAAAAATTTCGGCCCCAAAATAATGCCCATACGGAAAAAGGTCCCCTTTTTTGCTCCATAGGGGGAAAAGGTCCCCTAAATGCCCCAAAAACAAAATAGGGCCCCCCTCTGCGCTTACTGCGTTTCCTTTCGGCTCAGGAAAAGGGCGCTGGGGAACCCCCCCATTTTCATCAATGCCGGCCCTTCATTAATTTTTCCCCTTCATTTCATGGCCCCCATCCCCCAACATGGCCTCCCCTTTATTTAAAATTGCCTCCCTTTTCATATCCCCTCCCCAAAAATCATCAATGTCCCAAAATCTTCAGGGCCCCCCCCATTTTCAAAAATTCCTCCCCTTTTCATAATTATGCCTGCAATATCTCAATCCCCCCCATCTTTATCAGCCCCCCCATCTCATCGGGGGCCCCATTATCCCCCAATCCCCCCCTCTCATCATTCCCCCCATCTCATCATGCGCCCATTTCAATTCGCCCTATTTTATGCCCCCCTTTTCTTAATCCCCCCCCTTTTTATCGGCCCCCAATCTTCAGGGCCCCCCCTTTCATCAAGGCCTGCCCATCATAATTTTCCCCCATTAAAATCGGGGGCCTCCCTCTTCATTATCCCCTCCCCAATTCAAAAATTCCCTGCCCTTTTTTAATGGCCTCCCCCTTTCAATCCCTGCCCATTATCATCAATCCTCCATCATCACCCCCAGACGCAAAAGCACTCTTCAATACATAATAACACACACAACACAAAGACCGTAACAAAACCCCACACACAGGGCAAAAACACCCACAACAAACTTCACCTGTTGGCGTTTTGCGCCCTCTCTCCACGCCGGGGCCCCGGAAAGATGTTTTCATTCAGGGCCCGTGTGAGGGAAAACGCTGAAGCCCGGGCTCCCCGGGGCGGAGGCGGGGAGGGGTTTTTTGGGCCCGCGGGGGGCCGGGGCCGGCAAGCGGGGGGGGCCAGTGGCGGCCGGGGAAACCCCTCTCCTTGCAAGGGGTGGGGTCCAGGGGGCCCAGGGGCCCCCCCCGCCTGTCGGGCCCCCCGGGACTTCCGGGGTGTGGGTGTGACGGGCCCCGGGCTGTGGTGGTGGATGCTTGGGGCCCTTGGGGAAAACCCTTGGCCCAAACTATGTTTCCCCCGATTTTCCTTACTTCCCCTTTGGGGTTTGCTTTTGGGTCAGACTGGAGGAACCCCCCCTATGTTGATTTGCCCCAGTTTTGGGCCCAGGAGGAGTGGTTCCCAATGGTGTCGTTTTTGGCAGCCCCTCCATTCCCTCCTCTTCCCCGGCCTTTAACCCCCCAAGGGGGGCCCCTTCGTCCCCCCGGGCCCAAAAATTTTGCGTTTTTTACGGGGGGGTTTTTTGGCAAAAATTTAAAACCTCGGTTTTTTTACCAAAAATTTGCCACTCTGCGAGCTCCCCGGGGGCCGGCTACTACTAGGATTTATCAAAAGTTTTTGGGGAACCCCCTTTTTCGTGGGGTTTGGGGGTTTTTTCTGGGGGAAACCCCAGGTTTTTTTTTTTCCCAAATTTTTGGCCTTTTTTTTCAGTACGGGTGGCGGGGGTTTGCGTTAGCATCTGAAAGGCAGGTTTTGCTTGTCCTTGCTGTTTGAAGGGACTATCCCCTCGGTAGGGATTTCGTTCCTTTTTTCGGGGGGAAACCCGTAATTTTTTCCGCGGGAAAAGGCCCCCTGTCCCCCCTTGGGGGGCTAACTTTTTTTGGGCTCTTAACGGGGGCCTTTTTTTGACCTGGGGGACTTTTTTTAATTTTCCTTTCTCTCTTGGGGTTCCCCTTCCAGTGGCGGAAAACTTTTTGAAAAGGGTTTCGAGTTGGGGGTTTTCTTTCTTGTGCCCCCTTTCTGGATTTTCCCCCCAGATCGGTGGGCTTCGCACGGGGGGCGACTTTTTCCAAAGTGGTGTCCTTTTAAAAGTTAACCGGTATTGTTTGCCCCGCTCTTCCGGGGCCAAAGGGAAATGCAAAGGAAGGGCCTTGCACTTTTTGGTTTGGTCCCCGGGTTTGAAGTTCTATTTGTCTATTACTCAAAGTTTTCGGGAAGTCGGATTTCTGTTTGGGTTCCAGCAGGTCGTCGACGTGGGAACGAGTTTTTTTTTTTTAGGATTCTTGCTCGTTGGTTTTCGGTGGCCTTTTAGAGGCTTACCGCTTAAGGGCGAACCTTGCCCATTAAAGATTCAAGCTCACCCCACAAGGGCTGTGGGTTAAAAAATAGTGGGGCTTTTCTTCAAGGAGCCTCGGCGCCCACTCTGCCAGGCGGGCCTGGGCTCCGTCCAACATTTAAAAAAATTTTATAAGGTGGCGTCGTGCTTCCGCTGTTTCGGCCTTTTAGGAGTAGGGTCCTGCAGGCGGCTGTAGTTTAAAGTTTTGTGAAATTTTAGTTAAGCTAGTTGCGCATTTTTTAGGTTGTTGGTATGTTGGCGATACGATACTGAAAATATCGGGTTTTGGCCGTTTTTAGTGTATGGGCTTTCGATTCGATTTACGTTTTTTTTATATCGGTTTCGGAATGGGGGTTTGTCACTGCCCACTGTCGGTGTCCGTCGGTCGGGGTCTGTCCCTGCAGTGTCCGTCGGTCGGGTCTGTCAGGGGGAGCGGCACTTTCCGGCGAAGATCTCCGGCGGGTACATCCCGGATGCTTAATGGCCCATCCTCTTCTCCCCGGGGGGTCACATGCGTTTCTCGCGTACTGCAGTGACTGCTGGGTAATCCGGGTAAAAGCGTCAGTCTATGCGTCCGCCGGGGAAGCGGGGTAATCAGCTGTGCGCGCCGGGTGTCAGGCTCTGCCTTAATTTGATGTGGCGGCGGTTTCGTTGGGACTGTCGTTACTATGGACTGCGTGGACGGTGGTTTATTTTGGGGTTTTTTTTTTTTTTTTTTTTTTAAGGAGATCGATGGCGTCGCAGGAATGGGGTACAATAAAAGAATGAAAACTGTGTTGTCTCTTTTATTTCATTTAAAATACTTTTTCTTGCTTTGTTTTTTTTTTATGCTTTTAATACTTGGGATTAATAATGGATCGGTGTCTTATTGACCCTTCCATTATTAACTGGTTTTTGTCACGTGCAATCAACGGTGACTTTAACCCTTATTACCCGCTTGCCACCGCTACAGGGCAAGTGGGAAGAGCCGGGTTAAAGTGCCACAATTGGCACATCTTTTGTGCGCCAAATGTGGGGGCTGCTGTAGCCTGGTATTATCAGGCTGTTGAGGGCAAAATCCATGGGCCTTGACAGTCTTTTAATACCAGGCCGCAGCAGTCTGCATTTTACTTGGCTGGTTAACAAAAATAGGGGGAACCCTACGCGTTTTTTTTTTTTCGAGGGGATCCCCTATTTTTGTTAACCAGCCAAGCTAAGCAGACTGCTGTGGCTTGGTATTATCAGGCTTGCAAGGTCCATGGATATTTGGGATCCTTACAGCCTGAAAAACAGCCTCAGCGGTCTGCTTCATCTGGCTGGTTAACAAAAATTGGGGGGACCCACGCCAATTTTTTTCGAGGGGATCCCTATTTTTGTTAATCAGCCAAGTATGCAGACTGCTGTGGCTGGTATTATCAGGCTGGCAAGGTCCATGGATCTTGGCTCTTAACAGCCTGAAATCCAGGCCTCAGCGGTCTGCTTCATCTGGCTGGTTAACTAAAAATAGGGGGGGACCCCACGCCTTTTTTATCGAAGGGAAACCCTATTTTTGTTAATCAGTTCCTCTGACGTCACTGATTGTGTCCCTGGCTGACCTGAAGTGAAAGTGGAAAGCAATCATTTAAGCTTTCCACTTCCTCTCCTGTCAGCAGGAGAGGAGCTCATTCATTTGGGGGTTTACTGTGAGGCTGCAGCTTAGCTGCGGTCCCTGCAGTAAACATTACCCTTTCTGTGGATTACACCATGGGACCTGACTGTGCATGGGATAGGTAAGAATAATTTTGCTTTTTTATTTTATTTTTTGTTACAGGAAATGGTTTTTGCAGTCAAATAAAAGATGGTCAAAAACATATGTCTTTATTTCATTAAAAAAGATTTTTAATTAAAGTGTGTGTGTTTTATTTTTATTTCATGCATTGGATTAATAATTGATAGTTGTCTAATTGACAGGTCTCAATTATTAACCTGGCTTAAGGTCACTTTCAATTGCAATGTTGGCTTTAACCCTATTACCCATTGCCACCGCTACAGGGTAATGGGAATAGACGGGCAAAGTGCCAGAAAGGGCGAATCTAATTTTAGATTTGTCTTTTCTGGGGTGTCTGGGGGCAGATGTTAGTAGCCAGGGGGGGCCAAAAATAATGGTCCCTCTCTGGGCTATTTTTTATTGCCCCATTCGCTGCTTTGTCTGTCTGGTTGCGAAAATGGGCGGGAGCCCACGCATTTTTTTTTAAACATTTTTACACTCATATAATTTATATATACATGTCTTTTGAATTTGTGACACATATATATATTTATATTTATAGTTCATACACTTCTACATAGTATAATAGCCGCTATTCAATTGCAGGCTTTTGTGAAAATGCAGAACCGACATGAAATGACACTTGGTGTACATAGGGTTAACCATGTCTTTTCATGTCCTTTGCTATCTGATTTGCACAAACAATTACATCAGTCTATGTGTGCAAAAATTTCACACTGTAGGGGTTAATTAAAGGTGTAAATTCGTAGCAAAAAAGTCCGTTTTTTTACAACGAATTTACACCTTTAATTAACCCCTACAGGTGTGAAATTTTGCACACATAGACTGATGTAATTGTTTGTGCAAATCAGATAGCAAAGGACATGAAAAGACATGGTTAGCCCTATGTTCACCAAGTGTCATTTCATGTCGGGTGCTTCTGTCTTTTCACAGAAGCCGGCTTTACCCGCAATTGAATCAGAGGATATTTTACTATGTAGAAGTGTTATAAACTATACATATATGTATATATATTATATTGTCACAATGACATGTATTAATATATATATATATATATTTATTATATATATATATGTATTCTATGTGTGTATATTTAGTGTTTAAAGGAAATAAAGGTTTTTTTTAGTTGCGATATTTTGTTCCCATAGACTTACATGGGACTTCCGGTATAGGAATCGGATATCGCCGATATTTAGTGATATCGGCGATACCATTCCGATCGATATTTTTAGATATCGAGCAGTATCGCTCAACACTAGTTGTTGGGTATCTGCCTCTTTTTGGTTTTTTTGCCCACCCTTATTTTTGGGACTGCTTTGGGAGTCCCACTAGTAATGACTAGTGTGTCTCCCTTCCTTCATCTGCTGCTGAAACACGGATTTTGGTAAGAACTTACCTGTAAAATCCTTTTCAGCGAGAAGGAAGGGAGACACACATCCCTCCATGGCAGAAGTGTGTTGTTGTGTTTTCAGATGCGGCGTGACCCTTCTCTGATAGCGATTATCTGGGTGAGGTCGGCGCGTAAGGCTCTGTTCCAGCATTGCCAGCTCATCGCAGTGGTCAGGTTCAGTGAGTAGTACCTGAGACTGTGTGGTTTTTTTCTGTTATATGCATAACCTGTCTCCTTGTTTTTCTCTCTGAAATCCTTCAGAAGGGGTTATGTTGCTCCGCTGGTGATATTTACTCTTCCTTAGCTTGGGTACGACTGGAGAGCTGGAGTAGGAGGAGCCCTATAAGCTGGAGGGGCCGGTCAACTCTGAGGTGTTTCTATCCTATGTGGGCTCCGCCCTACCCACTAGTAATGACTAGTGTGTCTCCCTTCCTTCTTCGCTGAAAAGGATTTTACAGGTAAGTTCTTACCAAAATCCGTGTTTTTTTCAGATATCCAGAGAAAATTTGTATCCTTTTGTCGGCTCACCATCCCAGCCTTTGACCGGCTTCTGCCATACTGGGAGCAGAGCTTACGTATAAGGACACAGTGATGAGGAAGTCCATCTGTGCTGAGGAAAGGCTGCTCATCACCTTGCGGTATTTTTTTGTGGGGGTTTCTTTGTCATAAGGCCTCTTTCAGTGTCACTGGTATGTGCGGTGACAGGTTTCACAAAGTCCTGGGAGACACTGAAACACGTAGACCCATTTAAATGATTGGGTCTATGCACATGTCAGTGTGGTTTCATGGACAGTGTGTGTGTGCCCACACACACGTGCACATGGAGAACGGACATAGATGTCCTCCCCATGACACACATTGGCACTGCAGAAAAAGTGCCACAGTAAGTTCTCTTCCCCGGCGGCAGGTGCTGAAGATGCTCTCATTCTCCCCGGCTCAGCAGGCCATTGGCACAAACAGGTTATAATGAGAGACGTCTTTTGCACCTTACTGACGGCGAACAGCGCTTGTAGCGCTTCTTCCACGGGGGCCTTGCATATGTTCATAATGCATCACAATATGCTGCGCAAAAACCCTGACTGCTGACTGCTTCCCTTACGATGACATTTCTAATCATCTTTTCTTTTCCTTTGCAGATTTCTGGCCACAGGAGAGAGCTATACATCCCTACACCTCCAATTTAGAGTTGGCAAATCCACCATCTCTCAAATTGTGAGGTGCACATGTAACGTGATCTGGCAGAAGTTGCAGCCCATCGTGATGCCTTCCCCAACCGAGGAGACTTGGCTGCAGGTTGCAGCAGGCTTTCAGTCTGTGGCCAATTTCCCTAACTGCATAGGTGCAGTTGATGGTAAACATGTAAGAGTGCAGAAGCCACCACTATCAGGATCACGCTTCTTTAATTATAAGAAGTATTTTTCTGTGGTCCTGATGGCGGTGGCTGACGCATGTTACAAATTTGTTGCCATCGATGTTGGTGCGTATGGCAGTACTGGGGATTCTCGGGTGTTGCGAACGTCACAGATTGGGCTGCAATTTTCGAGATGGCGGAACGCTCCCAGCCCCAAGACCTTTGCCGGGTTCCACACATCCAGTGCCCTTTGTGATGGTATCGGATCCGGCCTTTCCCTTAACGACCAACCTGCTGCACCCATACCCATGAAGGGGACTGGATGGTCGGCGGAGGAATTTTTAATTATCGGCTGAGTCGTGCACGCAGATATGTGGAATGCACCTTCGGGATCATGACTAGTCAGTGGAGGATCTTTCACACACCCATCCAGTTGGATACTGACACCGTTGACACTGTGATTAAGGCATGCTGTGTACTCCACAACTATGCTCGCGACTACAGCACTGATGTAGATGTGGAGTACCAGCAGCCAATATTTAATCCAGTGACCAACGTGTGTCAGGGAAGGCCATTCAGCTCTGGTGCGTGTGTGAGAGAAACCTTTGCTGACGACTACATGAGTCCCGAAGGTGCCATGCACTGGCAATACTCCTGTGTCAGTGATGAGCAGCCGGACCAGCAGAGGAGGGAAGAAAACTGATCCAAAGACCAAGATTTTTTTTTTTTTTACCAAACTTTGTATGTTGAGAAAAAAATCAATTTAATTGAAAATATAACTTTATTACAAAACCTTTCAATGCATTATGACAAACAATGTCATTTCTTTTTAATATTAACATACATTTCAACAATGTTTCAAATTAAATATTTTTTAAACACAGAACAAAAACCTGCTTTATTGCTCGTCTGCGACCCTTTGAAAATATTACTGTAAATAAATGTATTCAGGGTTTATACCCATATGAGTTGCAGCTCTCATTGGGTGAGGGGCCTGCCCGTTGTGAACTCTCGAATCTGAGTAGTATGATGAGAATTTGCTGTGAGGCAATTGATAATGTTGTTCATCACGGTATGGTGGTGTTGGTGGTGTTTGTGGTCTTTTTGCCCGCACAGTCTCAGTGATCCCCAGCACAATGTCTGTTAGTGGTGCTATTGGTGCAGGATCCTCAAAGGCAGCCAATAGAGCTTGCACACTTGTCATGAAAATTGACTGCCTATCAACAGGCATTAAGCGAGCCTTGTCGGCTATCAAGGACCCAAAAAAATCCAAATAATCTTCCCTGGAAGACTTTCTTATAAGATCAATGGTCTCATTCACCTTCTTAGTGGTGTCATCATTTTTTTTTTTTGTTTTTTGTTTTTTGATTTTTTTTGGGTGGGCTCACTTAATGGCACTGGATTGACACCTGTTGGTGTAGTGGTGTTGGCATCATTTTGGTCCGCAGAACCAGATGCCGTCCCACCAACAAATGAGCATGATGGAGAGGCTGCCGAATCAGCTGTTTCTGCTGTCTCCTGGCTGATGTCGTCTGTGGGCTCAGGAGCTGAAATGTTTCTTCAGTGCTGTGAAAATAAAGAAAAATAAGGTTTCAGTATTAACTCAATTTAAATTGATCATTACAACATTCAAATTATTTATAACAAATCACCTCCTCAAGCTCCGGCTGGTGAGCAAAAATGTTAGATCCTCATAAAGCGAAAAGTTTATTTTGGCCGGCGAAGATCCACTCTTTCCAACGTTGTTTTGGATTTTCTGGAATCGATCTCACACGACCTCCACCGTTGTTTAACATCTTGATCTAAAAGAAAAAATAAAAACACACTATGATCCTTTTCCATTATGTTTTAAATGAATATAAGGAATTTTTCAAAAAAAGCATAATTACTAATTTTGCGCTGCAGGGCACTGTGGTACCCATCATAATCCGGATATAGGTCCCGGAATATTCTTGTCCAGCATAAATCCCTGGCATATTTATCTTTATACAATTCATCTGCCTGGTCCCAGATGGCTGGCATGTCCCTTATCTAGAATGGATACCAAAAAGAAACTAATAAATATGAATATGGTATTTAATTAAACAGACACAAATCTAATTAAATTTTATATATATATATATATATATATATACATCTGTATATGGTATATATAGATATATAATACACTGCTCAAACAAATAAAGGGAACACTCAAATAACACATCCTAGATCTAAATGAATGAAATATTCTCATTGAATACTTTGTTGTGTACAAAGTTGAATGTTCTGTCAACAAAATCACACAAAATCATCAATGGAAATCAAATTTATTAACCAATGGAGGCCTGATGAGGCGGCGGATGGTCTCCTGAGGGATCTCCTCCTAGACCTGGACTAAAGCATCCGTCAACTCCTGGACAGTCTGTGGTGCAATGTAGCATTGGTGGATGGAGCGAGACATGATGTCCCCAATATGCTCAATCGGATTCAGGTCTGGGGAACGGTCGGGCCAGTCCATAGCTTCAATGCCTTCATCTTGCAGGAACTGCTGACACACTCCAGCCACATGAGGTCTGGGATTGTCCTGCATTAGGAGGAACCCGGGATCAACTGCACCAGCATATGGTCTCACAAGGGGTCTGAGGATCTCATCTCGGTACGTAATGGCAGTCTGGCTACCTCTGGCGAGCACATGGAGGGCTGTGTGGCCCTCCAAAGAAATGCCCCCCCACACCATTACTGACCCACTGCCAAACCGGTCATGCTAAAGGATGTTGCAGGCAGCAGATCGCTCTCCACGGCGTCTCCAGACTCTGTCACATGTGCTCAGTCTGAACCTGCTGCCTGCAACATTGTTTTACACAATCATTTTGGGGGGTCTCTCAAAATCCAGGCCTCCCTTGTGTGTGTGTGTGTGTGTATGTGTATGTGTGTGTATATATATATATATATATGTAGATTTATTATGTAGATTTATTTTGTAGATTATGTCAATACATCTGCCCCAGACAAAGCGCTGGTGTAAGATGCGCCTATTCCGGAACTTAGGGCTCATACTCACTTGTGAGAGATGTATTTCTATGCAGCCACGCGCTCTGGTCCGGGTGCCGGCGGCAGTGCCAGGTTTTCATGCGACTTGCATGAGAATTGTCTCTCGCAAGTGAGTATGAGCCCTTGGCCCCTCTCTTCCCAATGCACGAAAGTGGTGGCAAATGGGGTAATAACGTGTTACTGTCACCTTGCTATTGCAAGGTGACATTAACCCCAGTTAATAATGGAGAGGCGGAATACGCCTATTCATTACTAATCCCCCCCAAAAAAAAATTGGCATGGGCTCCCGCCCCATTTTTACATCCAGCAAGGGAAGCCAGCAACAGTGTGTTGGTATTTGTAGCCGGGGGGGCCAAATATCCATGGACCCTTCCTCGGCTATGAATATCAGCCCACAGCTGGCTACAGAGCCTCTAATGGCTATTAAAATAGGGGGATGCCCAAAAAAAATGACATGGGGTCCCCCTATAATTAATAACCAGAAAAGGCTCTGCAGACAGCTGTGGGCTGATATTCATAGCCGCGGAAGGGTCCATGGATATTTGGCCCCCCCGGCTCCAAATACCAGCACACAACCGCCCCAGAAATGGCGCATCAGTAAGATGCGCCAAATCTGGCGCTTAGCCTCTCTCTTCCCACTCCCGATTAGCGGTGGGATATGGGCTAATAAGGGGTTAATATCACCTTGGTATTGTAAGGTGATGCTAACCCGGTTAATAATGGAGAGGCGTCAATAAGACGCCTATCCATTATTAATCCTATAGTAGAGGAAATAATATTAAATATTTTTTTTCTGGGTTTTTTTTTCTTAATTTAACCATACTTACAAATACGCCTAATTCCACAAAGCCTTTGATCGCCTGTAACAAAAATAAAATAATAAAGCAACAGTATACCACCTGTTCGACGTAGTCCAATAAATTTCGAGTGTCCCACGACGATCTACCGTGTAGAACTGCCTGCTCTCCACGGCTTCCAA
Source organism: Oophaga sylvatica (assembly GCA_033576555.1). NCBI lineage: Eukaryota > Metazoa > Chordata > Amphibia > Anura > Dendrobatidae > Oophaga > Oophaga sylvatica. The sequence continues at coordinate 52,649 of JARQOD010001399.1, read as the reverse complement.
ATCACACTGACAGGAGCTGCAGTGTGACTGCGCATGCGCAATAGTTTACCGGCGTTCAATGAACTCCTGGATCTCACTTTACGGCACTTCACGCAGGTCAAGTGCCGTAAAGTGAGATCCCGGAGTTCATTGAACGCCGGAAAAACTACCGAAGAGCTGAGATCGACGTGGGACAGTCTGGGATGACGGCGGACCAGGTGTTCGAGGGCTTCGTGAACTAGGTGTATGTGGTGAGTATGTCATCTATGTTGTATGTTGTATGTACTGTATGTGACATGTATGTCCTGTGTTTTTTTTTTTTAACCCATTGTAGTCAGTCGCCTGACGATGGGACAACTCTCCCATCATATTTGGATGGGAGCAGTAGTCCCATCCGACGATCGACTACAATCAGTCACTACAGACACACAAGACAAGCACAGACAGACACACAGACAGATGGACAGATGGACGGACGGACGGACAGACAGAAGGACAGACACCATATTTACCAATTCAACCAGACACCTGACATCCATCCCCATGCGACGGTATGACTCCATTTTCTCTACACTCCGCCCACACACTTCCTGTGACATCACTTCCCTCTGCAGCGTTTTTGACACCCAGAACTGCAGGACATCCGCAGCAAATCCACAGATCATTTAATAATCTGCGGTTTTGCTACAGATTTGCCTGAACAAAGGGAGTCAATGGGTGCAGAAACGCTGCAGATCCGCACAAAAGAAGTGACATGCTGCGGATTTAAATCCGCACCAAATCCACGCGGAAAAATCCGCAACATGTGTACAGCTTTTTTTTAATTTCCATTGAATATAATGGTACTGTACATCCCTTGCAGTTCTGCTGCAGATCTGCAGTGTTAAATCCGCTGCGGATCCGCAGCAGAATCTGCAATGTGTGCACAGACCCTCAGTGTTAAAAATATCTAAAAGATTACTATCCTGGGTAAGTATTGGCAAACAATTGCAAATTGTAATTTCATGGCATTGTGGACTGAATTTAGTAGAAAATTTATTACATTTTAGACATTTTTAACATTTGTTATTTTTTAATACTCATTTATTTTTGAAAACCACTTGTATCTGCTCTATTCAATATCAAGTTTGAATAGCCTCTATCCTTAAATTTATGTACATTATTTGATTCTTCAATATGGGTTTTACCATGGTCAGAATTTGTCCTAATAAAATCTCACACTGGGATGTTTTTGATGGTATGTAAGGGATGGCAAGATTGTGCTGATAAAATAGATTTAGTTGTTGTAATGTTAAAAATATGGTAACTGTCTGTACATTACAGGCTAATACATAAAAATCTAATTGGTTGATTCAGTTCTGTAAATCTTAATATCCCTTACAGCTGAGAAAGTCATGTTTTGTCTGTTCCACCCTCCCAGATCGAGAGCAGATCAATTTGAAATTTTTCATTTAATTTGAGAAAAATGTGTTAAACTCATTGAGCAGATTTTACTTCTTAAACCGCCATAGCTAGATTTGCCAATTAAAACGTTGTAATAAAAATGTAGCTGCTTACAATTTATTTCCTGATTTCAGAAGTGTATGAATTGAATTTTTTCAAAAAGTACGAGACCGTCACTGACAACATAATGGGGAATTGACTGGTACAAGCTTACGATACAACTTATCCACTTTTACGCTGGTTGCCTACTGAATTTATCAAAAACCATAAGATATTTGGAATCTGATATAATCCAGTAGGTTTTGTACCAAAGGCTGGAGATAATGGTCTACCCACGTACCCCGTTCTTCTCTAACAGATCAAGTTCCAGTTATGATGGGTTTGAGAGGTGATAGAAATTCCAAAATCTATTGGAGAAGGAACTATTTTAAGTTCTGTGGGACATGCCTGGATCTGATTAAAAATATAGATTATTTGAAAGAAAGCTGGTTAATGTTATATAAACTATTATATCTCAACTCTAAATATTTTTTTATATAAACTATTAGTGATTTGAAATTGCAAAGTGCTTAATTGAACAATACTGGCTAGATTCTCAAAAAAAATAATTGTTTTCAAATCGGATTTAGGTTCACATTCATTATTAACCGCTTCTGTGTTTTATGATTTCAGTTTGTTAAAAATGACACGAGTGTCAAATTCTGAGCCAGTATATAGACTCTAGGATGGTTTTAAATAGAGAAGAGTGAAAGATGCCGTATTAAGAGGCACTTGCCTCCTAGAGGGTCAGGCAAGGCATAAGTGATGTGAGCTTCCATATGCACCTTTCCACAAATTATACCCCTGTCCCAGTAAGGAACCCCACCGTTCATCATTCATTTGTAACTAACTTGGGTCACCTTACTCCTGTCCTTCCACTATCCCTGCCCACTTTGTAGGAGATGGGCGATTTGACTGTGTGAAAAAGCCAAGAGTCACAATTTTTGTATGCATTGTGCAAAGAAATGTTTTTTCCTGAAAACATTTTTTCAGAATTCTCTCATAAAAGCTGAAAATTGGGGCATAACTGCTTATGTACAGCTGTGCATTGGTGCATGCACTTACTAGGCTCATGTACAGTATATAGACACACAATCTCTTTTGTAATAAATCTGAACATTAGTTATGTAAATAGGGTATGTGTACACATCAAGTACTAGTAGTATTCACCTACTTAATATATATCAGGGGTGGGGAACATCCAATTTGCAGGTCACTTATGGCCTGCAATGTCACTTCCTCCATACAGAAGACAAATATCCGGGGGCACCGCAGTGCTTTTGGCAGCAATATTCAATTTCTATCTGACTTTTTTAGCATATGCAGTGTTCACTACTTTCTGTATTTAATTTAGGGGCATTTTTTTCCTCGATGTGATTACTTTATTGGATATTTAGTTCCCTGTCATTATGTACACATGCAAGAGAAACAGTAAAAAGCTCTAGAAACTTTGGTTAATATATTGGCCCATTTCATTACACAATTATGAGTACAATTTTATGACTTTAATGCTTGAAAGATACACCACACATAGAATCCATGTAATCATATTTTAATCTTTTTTATTGTCACACAAATCTAATCCACGTTATTGGCCATTAAGAAAGCGCTTAAGAAAAAGTTTTTTCGGATGAATGTTTGGAAATGTCCTAGAGTCATTTTCTCCAATGTCCGGCCCGTTGACTTCCTCCTCTGTGTCACTTTCACTGGTTAGATCTTCTGTAACTGTACGAATTTTATGAACAAATAAGTAACTTTTCACATGAGGTGGCAATAGTCTTGGTCGAATCCCGAATGGACCCTGTCTTAGTAGATCAGTCAGGCAGATCCATTCCCATCAGGAGCATGCCCATGTACAGGACAAAACATATCCAGGAATGGTTCTTCATTAAACAGTGTGGAACAGTAGATTGGGAATAAACAGCACATCTGTATGAGGGACAGAAAGAAACAGTCAAGGTCTGTAGAAAAGATTTATAAAAGCACCATAATGTCACCTTAGTAAACAAAATTGATTAGAATAGGCAATGGAGATCAAATATGTGGAGGTCCATCTAGTGTAAGAACTATCCTCCAAAAAGAAAATGACAATTTTAATGCAGTAGTATTTTGAACAACTATTGCCCAACATATAGGCCATAAAAATTGGGAAACTGCATCCTCTGAAATTGGCCTATTTCATATGCTAATCAGTCATCTTCATTAATTCATGATACTGGTAAGTATAATATGCATATTAGAAATATTAAACATTTTAAGAAAAGGTGCACAAATGGCAATAAAAATTCCTAAAACATCTTAAATATTGAATGATTCTAGAAATGAAAACTAAAAGCAAACATTACCTCTTCAGTATTTGTCTGTGCCTGGGTATTCATGGTTATTCCTTGGCAAGTGCTTAGTGACCAGCAACCAACAAACAGCAGTAGGGTTGTGCAGCTACCAAGCTATCTTCTCCTTTTATACAAATCTTATGAGCTTTGCTCCTCCCATTATTCATTAGGGAAAGGCAAATGCACAGGAAACTCCTCCCCTTCTGAACACTACCTTATCTAACATAGCAAACCTAGATCGCACCCATGTTTTCTCAAAGAAAAGTGAATATAGTCATGTCAACCAATCTCACAAGGAATGAGCAAGTAGGATTTAAAGAGTAATTTCATCAATTTTTACCCAATAGCATACATAATGCAAGACTGTATAGCAATAGGTGGTTCAAAGAAAGAAATTGGGATCAGGAAAGGAATGGCTTGTTTCAATCTGTCTAACCAATTACAATGTGTTCTGGCTGTTCAATCAATGTCAGTTAGGAGCCATATGAGTCATTAACCCCTCTCTGACATTAGACGTACTATCCCGTCCATAAAACCCGTGCCATTCTGACCATGGACGGGATAGTACGTCATAGGCGATTAGCTGCGCTCCCGAGGGAGCGCAGCTAATCGCCGCCGGGTGTCAGCTGATTATCACAGCTGACACCCGTGACTGTGTGTCAGGAGCGGTCACGGACCGCTCCCGGCACATTAACCCCTTGCACACCGCGATCAAACATGATCGCGGTGTACTGGGGGCACAGGGGAGGATCGCGCAGTGTGGGGGCTCCCTGCGCGCCCCCCTGAGACCCTCAGAGCAGCGCGATGTGATCGCGCTGTTCTGAGGGCTTCCTCCCTCCCAGGACCCGGATCCAAGATGGCGCTGGGGTCCTGGAGGGAGGCGGCTTCCTCAGTGCCTGCCGAGAGCAGGCACTGAGAAGCCTGCTGCACTGCCTGAGCGATCGCTGGTGTGACAGAGTGCTGTGCACACTGTCACACCAGCGATCTGATGAAATACAGTGATGTCCCACCCTGGGACAAAGTAAAAAAGTAAAAAAAGTAAAAATAAACATGTGTAAAAAAAATCCAAAAAAAAAAAAAAAAAAAAAAATATTCCCCAATAAATTCATTACTTATTGTAAATAAAAAAAATAAAACAATAAAAGTACACATATATGGTATCGCCGCGTCCGTAACGACCCCCCCTATAAAAATGTCCCACTAGTTAACCCTTTTGTGAACCCTTAAAAAATAAAAAATAAAAACGAAGCAAAAAATCAGTGCTTTATCATCATACCGCTGAACAAAAAGTGGAATAACACGCGATCAAAAAGACGGATATAAATAAACATGGTACCGCTGAAAACGTCATCTTGTCCCGCAAAAAACGAGCCGTCACACAGCATCATCAGCAAAAAAATAAAAAAGTTATAGCTCGCAGAATAAAGCGATGCAAAAATAATTATTTTTTATATAAAATTGTTTTTATTCTATAAAAGCGCGAAAACATAAAAAAATGATATAAATGAGGTATCGCCATAATCGTACTGACCCGAAGAATAAAACTGCTTTATCAATTTTACCACACGCGGAACAATAAAAACGCCTCACCCAAAAGAAATTCATGAATTGCTGATTTTTGTTCATTCTAACCTCCCAAAAATCGAAATAAAAAGCGATCAAAAAATGTCACGTGCTCAAAAATGGTACCAATAAAAGCGTCACCTCGTCCCGCAAAAATTAAGACCTCACATGACTCTGTGGGCCAAAATATGCAAAAATTATAGCTCTCAAAATGTGGCGATGCAAAAAACTACTTTTTGCAATAAAAAGCGTCTTTTAGCGTGACAGCTGCCAATCATAAAAACCGCTATAAATAGTAAATCAAACCCCCCTTTATCACCCCCTTAGTTAGGGAAAAATAATAAAATAAAAAAAATGTATTTATTTCCATTTTCCCATTAGGGTTAGGGTTAGGGTTTCGGCTAAAGTTAGGGTTAGGGTTGGCGCTAAAGTTAGGATTAGGGTTAGAGTTTGGATTAGGGTTAGGGTTGGGATTAGGGTTGGGACTAGGGTTAGGGGTGTGTTGGGGTTAGGGTTGGAGTTAGAATTGGGGGGTTTCCGCTGTTTAGGCACATCAGGGGCTCTCCAAATGTGACATGGCGTCTGATCTCCATTCCAGCCAATTCTGCTTTGAAAAAGTCAAACGGTGTTCCTTCACTTCTGAGCTCTGCCATGCGTCCAAACAGTAGTTTATCCCCACATATGGGGTATCAGCGTACTCTGGACCCAAGAGTTATTGTGAAATTTGTCCTATTTCTTCTGTTACCCTTGGGAAAATAAAAAACTGGGGGCGAAAATATTATTTTTGTAAAAAAATAAGATTTTTTTGTTTTTACGGCTGTACATTATAAACTTCTGTGAAGCACTTGGGGCTTCATAGCGCTCACCACACATCTAAATAAGTTCCTTGTGGGGTCTATTTTCCAAAATGGGGTCACTTGTTGGGGATTTCCACTGTTTAGGCGCATCAGGGGCTCTCCAAATGCGACATGACGCCCCCAGACCATTCCATCAAAGTCTGCAATCCAAAACGTCACTACTTCCCTTTCCGAGCCCTGACATGCGCCCATACAGTAGTTTTCTCCCACATATTGGGTATCAGCGTACTCAGGACAAATTGGACAACAACTTTTGGGGTCCAATTTCTCCTGTTACCCTTGTGAAAATAAAATATTGGGGGCGAAAAAATCATTTTTGTAAAAAAAAAAAAGGATTTTTTATTTTTACGGCTGTGCGTTATAAACTTCTGTGAAGCACTTCGGGGTTCAAAGTGCTCACCACACATCTAGGTAAGTTCCTAGTGGGGTCTATTTTCCAAAATGGGGTCACTTGTGGGGGGTTTCCACTGTTTAGGCGCATCAGGGGCTCTCCAAATGCGACATGACGCCCCCAGACCATTCCATCAAAGTCTGCAATCCAAAACGTCACTACTTCCCTTTCCGAGCCCTGACATGCGCCCATACAGTAGTTTTCTCCCACATATTGGGTATCAGCGTACTCAGGACAAATTGGACAACAACTTTTGGGGTCCAATTTCTCCTGTTACCCTTGTGAAAATAAAATATTGGGGGCGAAAAAATCATTTTTGTAAAAAAAAAAGGATTTTTTATTTTTACGGCTGTGCGTTATAAACTTCTGTGAAGCACTTCGGGGTTCAAAGTGCTCACCACACATCTAGATAAGTTCCTTGTGGGGTCTATTTTCCAAAATGGGGTCACTTGTGGGGGGTTTCCACTGTTTAGGCGTATCAGGGGCTCTCCAAATGCGACATGACGCCCCAGACCATTCCATCAAAGTCTGCAATCCAAAACGTCACTACTTCCCTTCCGAGCCCTGACGTGCGCCCATACAGTAGTTTTCTCCTACATATTGGGTATCAGCGTACTCAGGACAAATTGGACAACAACTTTTGGGTTCCAATTTCTTCTGTTACCCTTGTGAAAATAAAATATTGGGGGCGAAAAAATCATTTTTGTAAAAAAAAAAAAGGATTTTTTATTTTAAGGCTGTACGTTATAAACTTTAGTGAAACACCTGGGGGTTCAAAGTTCTCACCACACATCTAGATAAGTTCCTTGAGGGGTCTAGTTTCCAAAATGGTGTCATTTGTGGGGGTTTCCACTGTTTAGGCAGATCAGGAGCTCTCCAAACACGACATGGCGTCCAGCCAATTCTGCGTTGAAAAAGTGAGACGGCGCTCCTTCCCTTCCAAACTCTGCCATGCACCCAAACAGTGGTATACCCCCACATATGGGGTATCAGTGTACTCAGGACAAATTGCACAATAACTTTTGGAGTCTTGTTACCCTTGGAAAAATAAAAATTCGGGTGAAAAGATCATTTTTGTGGAAAAAAATATGATTTTTAAATTTTACGGCTCTACGTTATAAACTTGTGTGAAGCACTTGAGGGTTCAAATTGCTCACCAAAGATCTAGATAAGTTCCTTAGGGGGTCTAGTTTCCCAAATGGGGTCATTTGTGGGGGGTTTCCACTGTTTAGGCACATCAGGGGCTCTCCAAATGCAACATGGCATCCAATCTCAATTCCAGCCAATTTTGGTTGGAAAAGTCAAATGGTGCTCCTTCCCTTCCGAGCTCTGCCGTGCGCCCAAACAGTGGTTCCCCCCCACATATGGGGCATCAGCGTACTCAGGACAAATTGGACAACAACTTATGTGGTCCAATTTCTCCTGATACCCTTGGGAAAATAAAAAATTAGTGACTAAAAGATAATTTTTGTGGGAAAAAAATAGGATTTTTTATTTTCATGCCCGGGCATTATAAACTTGTGTGAAGCACTTGGGGGTTCAAAGTGCTCACCAAAGATCTAGATAAGTTCCTTAGGGGGTCTAGTTTCCAAAATGGGGTCACTTGTGGGGGATTTCCACTGTTTAGGCTCATCTGGGGCACTGCAAACGGAACATGACCCCCATCAACGTCTGCATTCCAAAACGTTACTACTTCCTTTCCAAGCCCTGCCGTGCGCCCAAACAGTTTTCCACCCCCACATATGGGGTATCAGCGTACTCAGGACAAATTGGACAACAACTTTTGGGGTCCAATTTCCTTGGGAAAATTCAAAAATTTAGGACTAAAAATCATTTTTGTGGAAAATTTTTTTTTTTTTTTTTTCACACCCAGGCATTATAAACTTTTGTGAAACACTTGGGGGTTCAAAGTGCTCACAACAGATCTAGATAAGTACCTTAGGGGGTCTAGTTTACAAAATGGTGTCACTTGTGGGGGGTTTCCACTGTTTAGGCGCATCAGAGGTTCTCCAAGCGCGACATGGCGTCCAATCTCAACTCCAGCCAATTTAGTTTGAAAAAGTCAAACGGTGCTCCTTCCCTTACGAGCTCTGCCGTGTGCCCAAACAGTGGTTTTCCCCCACATATGGGGTATTGGCGTACTCAGGAGAAATTGCATAACAACCTTATCTGTCCATTTTCTCCTTTTACCCTTGTGAAAATAAAAAAAAAGTTTGTAAAAGATCATTTTTGTGGCTAAAAAGTTAAATATTCATTTTTTCCTTCCACGTTGCTTTAGTTCCTGTGAAGCACCTGAAGGGTTAATAAACTTCTTGAATGTGGTTTTGAGTACCTTGAGGGGTGCAGTTTTTAGAATGGTGTCACTTTTGGGTATTTTCTGCCATATAGACCCCTCAAAGTGACTTCAAATGTGAGGTGGTCCCTAAAAAAAATGGCTTTGTAAATTTTGTTGTAAAAATGAGAAATCGCTGGTCAACTTTTAACCCTTATAACTTCCTAACAAAAAAAAATTTTGATTCCAAAATTGTGCTGATGTAAAGTAGACATGTGGGAAATGTTATTTCTTAACTATTTTGTGTGACATATTTCTCTGTTTTAAGGGAATAAAAATTCAAAGTTTGAAAATTGCTAAATTTTCAAAATTTTCGCCATATTTGCGTTTTTTTCAAAAATAAACGCAAGTTATATGGAAGAAATTTTACCACTAACATGAAGTACAATATGTCATGAGAAAACAATCTCAGAATCGCGAAGATCCGTTGAAGCGTTCCGGAGTTATAACCTCATAAAGAGACAGTGGTCAGAATTGTAAAAATTGTCCCGGTCATTAACGTGCAAACCACCCTTGGGGGTGAAGGGGTTAATGATTGTTTTAACCAATGACCACATGTGAAGTGCAAAAAAATGTATCAAGACTAATTGTATTTTATTAGTGATGGGCGAATTCACTTGTATTTTTTCCAAAACTGTGAGTCACAATATGTAATATAGAAAGGATCACCCTCACTTTCTGGCCTTTCCAATGCTCACTGACAATCAACCTCTTCTTTTTTTTTTGCTATTCATATTTTGCCAGGTCCACTGGAGTATTTTGAATGTTAAAAATGAAGAATTGATGTGAAGTTATTTGACTTCAGTTTCAGGGTACCAACAATGTGTTTTTTTTTTTTTACTCCTCTAATTCAAGTCAAAGTTGTCAGCAGCTTTCCAATTGGTTGTGTTATCAATCTATTAGTATATAACTGAGAAATAATTTTATTCCGCTCAAGATGGGCAAAATCTTTAGTTTACAATGACCTTTTAGTTACATTTTTAAAATTTATGGGCAACTTTGATCTGATTTTTTTAATAAGTCTGTGAAAATTATGTGTCATTTTTTACCTTTAAAGAATCCTAAAAATTGGATCCAAACACTGATGACACTTTAGTCTTTGCTCCACAGCTCCTACTGATGAACAAGGCAAATACAACAATCTAGGGGGAAGGTGTTAGCTGCTATTTTCATTTTATGCATAACGGTGAACAGATTCTTCTGTTACATTTCCTTTGACACTTCAGAAAGCGGCTCCGCTCTGTACTGTCTTATGTGGGGCTCATTAGCATGAATACACACATGTCTGCACTTCTATATGGCATTTAGAGTATGAGTCTCATACATGTAATCTCCAAAAAATGTCATACATGGAAAATACCGCACTATGTATTGCCAGATAATAACAATACTCCTGTTCTATTACATCAGGTGTCACAAAGTAAAACTCTGGTACAATATGCTTTTTTGCATTGAGGGGTTTTATTTTAAAAATGATAGTCTTGGATATCACATTAATAGTGGAGGTCAACTATATAATAGGTGGATAAACCTCCAGTGATGATACATTGAGGCTCCACATCAACCATGCTTTATCCTCTAGCATGCCTCCCCATGATCCATACAGATCTGTATAGTGAAGATTTGCTTCACATTTCGTCTTGCGGTCTGCTCATATATGAGCTGTGGCTTCATGGTAGATCTTTATTATGCTGTAGGCCTTTTTTTTAGTCTTGGATTATGATTAACCTGAACAGTATGCAATTCAGTAAAATCTAATATTCAGCAAAATGTTTTTTTGTAAAAAAAAAAATTTAGTAAGATAATTCACCACAAATTTGCAGCTCTGAAAAGCTTGAACTGCAAAAAGGGGTTGAACACAGCTATCCTAGAGTGAGGCAATGGTACTCAAATGAAAATTAATTGTACATGATTTTGTTTTGTAATTTGCTTTGTGCCAGTTTAGCAAAATGGGGCTGTCCAATTGACTGGAAAATACATGTTTAATACAGAATGATCCTAGGCTGAAGATGGATAAAACTTGTTCAAATAAAATTCAATTATCATAGAATTTAAAAAAAGAATGTGTTCTCAAGAATATACTTTTTTTTTTGTTTTCCAATGTGATTTGAACTTTTCTGATCCATATAGAGAGCCAACCAAAGGTAAAAAGATCAACAAGAAAATCTGATTCTCACATCACCAGACACCTCCCCTGATCTCTGTCCACCATAATGTAATCTGCACTAAAATCATAGGTATTGTAGATTGTAAGCTCTCACGAGCAGGGGCGGCTTATTTTACTTTAATTATTGTATTGTTAACGTTGTTACTTATGACTTGTGTTTTGAAACTGTTAAACTGTAAAGCGCTGTGGAATATGTTGGCGCTATATAAATAATGATAATTATTATCATAGGTACATATAGAAATAAAAATAAGCAATCATGCTGGATTATCCCATCCATGGATTCTCATTTTGAGAATAAACAATAATAAATCTGTCTATGGCAATATAAAATAAAACAAATTTAATCTTGAACAAAAACCAACACATCAGCTCTATAACAGATTCCCTAAAAAATATATTTCTAAGATAAATATTTTATTTAAAATGTATGTTCTTATTTTAAAAAGTAAAGTAAAAAATAGTAATGTATACAGAAACCTACTATAAGTAATTTTTTTTCAAGCGGCAGTGAACAATGGAGAAAGCTCTTTTGTGGGAATATTTGAAATTCTATTTAGTTAGCTCTTAACGTCTCCTCCTTAAAGATCATAGTGGACAGTTCTTCTCTGCTGCATATCTCCTCCTTTTTTATTAGGTCTAAATTCCTTTTTGAAGGAAGGACAGTTTGTTTATTTTGAAAAGGAAGCAAAAACAATGATTAACAATCTAATAACTTGTGACAAAAGTCTAGGTATTTTCTTTACTACATTCATTGGTAGAAACTCATTACACATATCAATGACCCCATTGTTCCTTTGTGCACTCTTGATCTCTTCTGATGAATACGAACGAACAAAGCATATAAGCCTAAAAATCCCGCATGTACAGATATGAAGCAATGTGACTTGTACAAGAGACCATGCTTCCCAATCAGATTAACATATTGAAGCTTTAATAGGTTCTTGGAGATGGGAATTTCCCTGTCACTATATGTGGTTGGTGTAATAATATTGGCAAATATCTCTAATTATAACTGTAGGATACTTCTGATTCTGTCACTTACTCCATGTGCAGGACATTGCAGTAGTTTTAGGTATCCATGGTTATGATAACATGATCATTGGTTGTAACAATAGATATCTAAGCTACTACCATGCCCTTTATTTGTATTGCAACATGGTGAATCAGAGGAACTAGCTAAATTTCTAATTGGAAGTTTTTGCTTTTATTGTTGTTGGGATAATATCTTGGAGATGGGGTTTCCGCTCCATCCAAAGCGCAGGGATTACGGTACATGGAAACGTAAATCTGATGCTTGGAAAAGAAATTGGGGTACAAGGATCGCTAATCAGCAGGCTGAGATTTTCTACCATGAATGCTCTAGTCAATTTATTTTTCTGCCTTGAATAATTTCAGGGGTCTTCATTAGGATAGATTTACAGGGAAAAGAGGTTAAAATTATTACATTATAAAGTTTTCCCTCCACGATTACTCATACATTTATTTCTATATAGTTGTCTTTACAAAACAATTAGACATTTCTTAGAAGATAAATAATGAAGGGTTTGAATAAAAACCAATATAATAAATGTGATGTGAATCACAATCCCAATTAAGCCACAAAACCAGTGAAGTCCTACTCACTGCTGGGTATTACTTTACATTGCCCTATTACAAACATGATTCCCTATTATACCTGTGTCAGTGTAGATTATCCACAGATTTCCCTGTTGCAATAAGACAGTATGTATAATCCTATTAGATAGAACAAGTATTTTTTTAGTCTGTTATTTGCTTTAATCTTGATCCAGGACTTGGTGTCACCATGATTATTAATGTTAAATTACATTCTTAATTAAATCATGAGCAAAAGAGCAATCCTATACCTCAGTGCAGAAGCGCCATTGTCTGGTCACTAAAATTAAAGCTACTTCTGGTTTTGTTTCTAACAAATTTGTATTTAGTTCATTGGCAAATTATCTTCTATAATTGGAAGCCGAATATGAAATAAAAATATATGCAAACTATTAAAAGCAGAAAATAATCTTTATTAGTTGGATATTATAGCAGCCATTGAATACATGTTGATGTAAAATTGCTGAATTATAGTTGTCATCCATATACGGGTCACATATTCTATTCCAGGAGTGTACAGGAATTTCCTTTTCTACAGAATCCTCAGACATTTTCACTATTAAGCTCAGTGAAAAATTATTTTCAATATAGTACAATATCACCTATCTATAGGATATATAATAAAAGCTTAAGCTTTTGAGAAGGTGGAACTTTGTGCATGTCCATGGTGGTTTATAAATGATAATCCTCTGTACATTGGGCATTTTGACCATTAAATGTAATTCTCTTTATAGTATTGTAAGTAAAGATTTAAGCCCTATTCTTGGATTTCTTCACCTCCTTGAACTCCACTCTGGTTCACGACACAACTGGTGGTAAATTAATCTTTATTCAACTCTAATTAAAGCAACAAAGTATCCAATGCTACTACATCATCATTAACAAACATATTAATTTCAAGAATTGTGGTAACATTTCTTAACAGTTAATCTGAAAGAACACGGTACACCAGATATGGATGGGGGAGGAAAAAGTCTTGGCTGGTGTGGATAAAAACATAAAGTGCAATGTTTGCAAAGAGCAATTCTTTATTAATTAAATATGCACAAACAAAAATATAAAAATACTAATTGACGAAGGAATTAATTTCCGAAATGCACGTTGGGGCGCGTTCCAGGATGTCATCCACACCACCACATGGCTCCCAGGTAGTTCATTAGTTTCATTGACCCCATTGTATTATCAGCATTGTTCTGTCACTTTAGTTCTCTCATTGTTCTGGTGCTTCAGTTCTCTCATAGCACTTATACTATTACTGCAACAGAGTATTCACTGCACTTCACAGCATTGCTGCGGGTTGCCCATTGTTGTGTGGTCTGCACTATTTATTATTGTTTTCTTTGTAGTTTAGGTCATTACTATCCACATGAGATAATCGTGTAATCAGTATCACTTGGCACAGTACTGTGAATGTGTCTTTTATGGTTTTGCACTTTAATCACATGTATTTTGTATTGTATATTTAGCATAGGATGATTGAATATTGATTGTTTCTTGTGGTTGCACTATTGGCACTTTATTATTACTAGCCATGTTATATTGACACATGAGGTACTATGTAAATAAACTTTAGACAATTTTTGTGGCTTGTATCTACTTGTTCTGTAATACTGGTTATTTAAATTGAGCTGTATTCTACGTGGGCTATTTTGTACTACTGGCCTTCCTCCTTTTTATGGTAATTTTTACAATTGGTATTTTTTATATTTTATTTGTGCATATTTACTTAATAAAGAATTGCTCTCTTTGCATACATTGCACTTTATGTTTTTATCCACACCAGCCAAGTCTTTTTCCTCCACATCCGGTGTACCATGTTCTTTCATATTTATCGGGTGGTCTGCCATCCACTATTTGGGACTTGTTGAACTATTTATTGGCTTTTTATGTTTAATCAGCACTTTCTGTAAATAGTGTTATTGAATTTCAAACAATTCCTGTTTTATTTAACAGTTAATCTGTAATCCTAGACCAGATTCTAAATTGAATCTATATCAGGTAAGATCCACTCAAGTATACCTGATCTTCTGTTCTTCCAGGTGATGATTTGCTATAAAATGTTTCTATTTTCGATATTTCATACATATTCACACTATTCAGAGTTAACCATGCAACATTTCTGAAAATTATTTCATAGAATTAGTCAGTTGGCTACATTGCTAAACAGTGTTGTAGTAACATGGAATTTGTCATGTATGCAATATATTGTCATAGTTCCTAAAATTATAGAATTATAATTCCTTTTTGGGGCTTCCACATGTTACTGAGATGTCATGGTGCAATATAAAACACCCACTATATAAAGGCTATTTTGTAGTTTTTCTGACATAACGGTGGTAAATTTAGTTTCATCCTACAAGTGCAAGAAGTTTGAAATCATTTTAACTGCTCACTCCCATGTGCGAGTTCGTCCGGAAATGTTTTTTCTCATTCTGGTGATTGTAAAGAGAGCACAGCTATTTTTATAGCATTTTTATTGAAATTATGGCTTAAAATGGTTATAAAACAAGATTTCTAGATTTTTGATCTTGTGATTGTTTTTCTAATTGTGATTGTTTTCTAATTGTGATTGTTTTTCAAATTCACATTCTAATTTGCCCAAGAGAACATTTTTTTTACTCCGAACTGCATAAACTGACTGTTGCATGTTTTTCAAATGGTGTTCTTTTTTTTTCCTTTGTTTTTGCCTTAATTGTTTTTTTTTTTTATCAAAATAGTTTTAATATACAAGAGAAACTTTAAACTTCCATTGGTTGCTAATTTGTTAATTAGAATTCCATCATTCTGGAAGAGTTTAAACTACAAGAATCAATTTTTATAATGGATAGTCCAGTAAGTTTGGTTTTCTATCATGCAGGAAAGGGGAATGCTAAAGTAGTGAAGGTATAAAAAAATCTTAACACTATTATTTGTAAGATTTTTTATTTGCTCTTAAATCACAATTATTAAATTTAGATTCATCCATAACATTGCATTAAAAAGTCTGTTATTGGGAACAGTATTAAAAGAATCACATTTACTTTACTGAAAGCTTCAATAAGTCCTGTTTTATTATATATCTTAAACAGAATTCTATAGATATTCCCTACTCTGTTCCCTGCCTTGCCGCAGAGGTTGGCACCTTAAGATAGCCCACACGAGATTGGCGCCCCCGCTCACGTAGGCTGACCATAGTGTCCTACAATTGCCCCTATAGTAAGTGAGCCTTATATCTGACACAACAAATGAAGATACACCCCTCACAGGTGGGAAAAATGGCAGCGTACACCTGTATGTCAGGTTCAAGGGGAATAGGGTTGATATTAAATACTTGGTATTGTTACATATAAAACTTAGACCCTCAACTAAGTCTGAAGAGATATTTATGGCTGATCCCTGCATAACAGCACATCAATATTATATAGATACACCCACCAGCGGTGTCCTTAACTCCTAAATGGCTAATATTGCATGACCCTAAAAATATGTGTCAAATAGCTTGATAATCGACACATAAAACAAAAATGCACACATCATAGGGACATCATTTCATAAATATCCAAATTGGTCCTAATAGACCTGATATCTCTCCCATATAGCCAACAAAAGGAGCCTCAGACTGGAGGGGTACTTATTTAGTTGTAGAATTTAGCCTCTACGCGTTTCGCCAACATGGCTCATGAGGAGGTCAGATAAGATGATAATGTATGATGTCCAGGGCATTTAAAGATATATAAAAACTCTGGCCATTCCTTTACCCACCTCCAGGTTCCTGAGGATAAACTTAGAAAGTGGTATTCAAGATGTCCCTATAATGCGTGCACAACATGCCCACATATAATGAAGGCGATGAGCAGAGCTTAGGCTACTTAAAAATGGCCCCCATTGCATTCACGCTCTACAGTCACGCCAGAAGTATCACTCTAGATGTTCATCTGCGCATGCGCTCCACAACGGAACGTAAGATCCTTTTCCGGTTTTTTGACGTCAGAGACCTCGTGTAGTGAGCGTGCGTTCCACACTGGAACGCAGGCTACTTCCGGATATGATTTCTGAAGGCAGAGGAGGAGTACCTTGCAAAGACCGCCCAGGCAAGGCAAACAACGGACTGCTGCCACTGGACCGTCTATGATAAACAGTCACTATGTATCGCTCAATGGAGCGCAGTGCTGGATGCACAAATAAATCCTCATAAGGAAAGTATACAAAAAGTGCGTTCCACTCCATGGAACGCACATAGTATGAAAACGATCTGCCCACACGTATAATACATGTGTGCCATCAGAGTGCCACTTTGTGGTGCAATCATTTTCAAAGTCTCACATATAAAAGACTTAAAGGCAATATGGCTAATTTCAAATATGATAACATGGCAATTATTGCACAAAATGCCCTGAGATTAAATTTAGTCCTAAAATAATTGACAGAATATAATATGACAAATTGATACTTAATATGTCATCGCAATCAATGACAGGTCCCAAATAAAAGGACTTCAAAGAGAAGCAATGGTGTTCTATTACCCCATAAGGACAGCTGTCCACTAATAATGGTTGAGTTACAGAAAACGGGCGTATGAGATATGTTCATTTAATCCAAAAGGAGCCTGAGATTTCATGCAGAATATCCACTCACATTCCCTTTGTAACAAAAATCTATCAAATCACCTCCCCTTGGATTTGGTTTAACCACTTCCAAAACACAAAATGAAATTTGATTCAGATTGCCGTGATGAACTCTATTCATGTGCTCTGCTAAGGGGTATCTCTTTTATTCCTAACATCTCCAATGTGTTCTCCTACCCTTCTTCTGACCTCTCTCTTAGTTTTCCCCACATAATTTTAAAGGACAAGAGCACGTGGCTACATATATAACCCCACTCTTTTACAGTTGGAAAATTCACGTTGAAAAGAACCTTTTTCCAGAGGTTGAACTCAGGACTGATTTACCACGGTCTTATCCACTTGCAGTTCACACATTCACCACATCTATAGGTCCCACAGATCTTCCTGTCCAAACCAGGTACCCTTAGGGGTAGCCCTTTTGAAAAAACTGTGCACCAACTTGTCTCTTAGGGAACGCATTTTCGATAGGTGATCAAGGGCTAGGTCCCACCATGTCCTTCAGATCCGGATCTGACACCAGAACCCCCCAATGTCTCCTGAGGATTCTTACAATTGCTTCATTCTGGCAGTCAAAAGTACCTATTACTCTAGTGAGATCAGGGGTCCGTTCCACTGGTTTACTGCGTGTTTGAAGCAATTTGGTCCTACTACTTGTCAGGGCCTACTACTTGTCAGGGCATGTTTGTACGCAGACTCAACCGTATATCTCGGATAGGATGTCTCTAGTGTACCGCCATTCATTTTCCCATAGGGGACCATGGGGCGCAGTGGTCCCAGTTAGCCGGATCTGAACTTTGCGGACCTGTGGTGGTACGGACGCTCCCACGCGCCCATAGAATGTGCCCTCGGCTCGTCCCACAAAGTGATCTTGGAGGATGTCTCCGGGCACTATTCCAGATGACTGGGGGTTGCGGCGGATGCACGCGCGAGCGCCCGCCGCTACCCGTTCAAGCTGTGTTTCCGACTTCCGCGCCTCGGTTTAGGACTCGGTATTGGCCTTAGCCGGTTATTGAGCTCGCCTGCCACCACTGAAATGTTACCACCGGATGGAGCTCTCGCCTTGCAGTTTTTTAATGCATTCTACAAACTGGCTAACGCTCATTGAAAAGTAATGCTGCGTTAGCCAACTCTGCAGTTGATTAACATTTACCACCAGGTGGAGCCCAACGCTCATTCAAAAACTAATGTACCATTAGCCATATCATTACATAATAATATAATAATTACATTAATAAATAAAACAAACAAACAAGTCATAAAAACAATAGTAAATACCAATATATAAAATAATTAATATTAAATTATTATTATTTATATGAATTATTATACATTTACCCACAACACCTACTCAAATTTTTCCCTTCCTCCACCCAAAAGGGGGCTTCAATATGTTGTGGGGTCCCCCGAGGAGGTCCCTTAAGTGTGGGTATTTTTGCCAAAAAACGTTTTTTATGAATTTTGCGTCGTGTTTCAGAGCTCCTCCTCCTTTGACAACCTTCCCCTGCCGGGCTCCTCCAGCCTCTAATAACCTGGCCCCAGGCCCCTCCAGCCTTTGACAACCTGCCCCAGGCTTTTTTTTCCACGCTAAAGCGGACCCCCTTAACCCTGAAGACGGGAGTCCAGAACTGGCTAATGGCCTACCTATAAGAAAAAAACGTTAGCCGGTTCTGGACTTCCCCACCATTTGAGTTACTCCAGAACTGGCTAAACGACCGATCTAGAAGTACCCCATTAGCCAGTTCTGGAGGAACTGTTAAAGCGGGGGAGTCTATAACTGGCTAATGGCCTACCTAAAATGTATTGGCCGTTAGCCAGTTATGAGAGAAACACTTTGAACAATATTGTTGTGCGGTGGGAATAACCGTGCGTGCGATACACTCCCATTCACTGCATCGAGCCCAGTTTTACTCATTTGGTGATTTACGCTGTAAAAAACGTAAACTTTTTTTGTCTTGGCGCAATATTTGTTTGCGTGCTCAACAGATAGAGGTATGTATGTATGTATGTTGGTGTGTGTGTGGGTGTTGTGTATATGTATGTATATATATATATATATATATATTAATGTATCCAGCCAGCTAACGCTCGGCACGCTCATTGCTTATTAATTAAAGGGGATTTGTCACCCTAAATTGGCGGGATATTTAAATGATGGCAGTCAGGTCAGATGGGCGGTGTTTGGGTATTTGCCTTAACATGTTGTTCGCCGCTGTCTCCATTATTTCTGGGAATTGTAGTCGTTGTAGAGTTGAGCAATACTTTCCGATATCCAAAAGTATCGGAATCGGAATGGTATCGCCGATACCCAAAAAATATCGGCGATACCCGATACCGATACGGAAATACAATGTAGTCTATGGGAACAAAATATCGGAATTAAAAAAAACCCATTCTTGCCTTGTTGGTTAATTGTACATGAAGGAAAACAACAAAGAGTTAATGTAGAATTTATTGGGGGAGGTTGAGGAGACATTAAGGCATAGATGTTTAACACAATGCAATGGAATAGCATTAATATTTCTTTTTTTGAAATTACGTTTGGATTGACGAAGAAATTGGACAATGTTGTTAACCTTTTCTCTATTTTGTCAAAATGTCTGTTTCACAACTTCCTTGCTCTTCACCTTTTTTAACTTTTCACACACTTTCTCCTTCATAATCTTCAGCAGCATCATCTTTCTCATCAAATTATTCTTCATCTTCACCTTCTTAATCTTCTAAAAACTTCTGCTATTCATCTTTTTGTTAACATTACTTTATTGTTCTTATTAAACAGTTTTTATTCTTCATATTCTACTTCTTCATCTTCTTCCTATTCATCCTTTTCATCATATTCTTATTTGTGACAGACATTCCTGTACTTGTAATCTGTAAAACTCTGAATTTTCATCCTTCCGTTCTTGCTGTCACGAAAGATTTTAATTACAACAGTATTTGTCCGCGTTCAGTTTAGCCTGCAGCAGCATCAGGCATTTTCCAGGGGCACCACGAGGAGGAACGGGATCACCCCATACACTGCTTAGTCTTCTTCTGCTTAGAATTTAGAGCATATATTTTGCTCTTCATTTTGGGTCTTATACTAATGTTCTTCTGCTTTTGATCTTCTGCTTATTGTTCTTCTGTCTCTTGTTCTGTATCTTGTAGTTTGTCTTAACCTTCTTTGTCCTGTTGGTGATGGTACAAAAGCCAATGGAAAGTAACGAGGACCAGCTGACTGTGCTGGAACCCGGAGGGTCAGCAGAAGGAAAAGAGCCAATGGCCACAACCGAGGACCAGCTGACGTTACTGGGACACGGTTACTAAGCAGGAGGTACCTGTGCTCCAAAGCACTACCAAGGACCAGCAGACGTTGCTGGAACTCGGATACCGACATGGAGGCACCTAGGCCAAAGGCACTGCGGAGAACCAGCTGACGGTACTGGAACCCGGATGGGTAGCAGAAGGTACAAGAGCCAATGAAAGTAACAGGACCAGCTGACTGTGCTGGAAACCCGGAGGGTCAGCAGAAGGAAAAGAGCCAATGGCACAACCGAGGACCAGCTGACGTTACTGGGACACGGTTACTAAGCAGGAGGTACCTGTGCTCCAAAGCACTACCAAGGACCAGCAGACGTTGCTGGAACTCGGATACCGACATGGAGGCACCTAGGCCAAAGGCACTGCGGAGAACCAGCGACGGGTACTGGAACCGGATGGGTAGCAGAAGGTACCCATGGAAATTAAAGTTGAGGCAGCAGGACTTTTTTGCCGTTCACACAGCAGGGGAACAGCTGACATTACTGAACCCCAGTAACACAGGTAGCAAGTGTAGACTGTGCTAACAGCACTTCCGAGAAACAACTGGCGGGTTGTAGCCCAGGGATGAGAAGAGAACATGGTGGAGGCAGCAGGACTTTTTGCCGTTCACACAGCAGGGGAACAGCTGACATTACTGAACCCCAGTAACACAGGAGCAAGTGTAGACTGTGCTAACAGCACTTCCGAGAAAAACAACGGGCCCGGGTTTTAGCCCAGGGAGAGAAGAGAACATGGGGGGAGGCAGCAGGACTTTTTGCCGTTCACACAGCAGGGGAACAGCTGACATTATGAACCCCGTAACACGGAGCAATGTTTAACTGTGCAACAGCATTTCCCGAGAAACAACTGGCGGTGTTGTAACCCCAGGGATGAGAAAGAACAGGGGGGAGCAGCAGGACTGTTTGCCGTTCACACAGCAGGGGAACAGCTGACATTACTGAACCCCAGAACACGGAGCAAGTGTAGACTGTGCTAACAGCCTTCCGAGAAACAACTGGGCGGTGTTTTAGCCCAGGGATGAGAAGAAAAACATGGTGGAGGCAGCAGGATTTTTGCCGTTCACACAGCAGGGGAACAGTGACATTACTGAACCCCATATAACACAGGAGCAAGTGTAGACTGTGCTAACAGCACTTCCGAGAAACAACTGGCGGTGTTGAAACCCAGGGATGGAGAAGAGAAAAGGTGGAGGCAGCAGGGCTTTTGCCGTTCACAAGCGGGGGAAACCCGCTGACATTACTGAACCCCAGTAACAAGGAGCAAGTGTAGACTGTGCTAACAGCACTTCCGAGAAAAACTGCGGTGTTGTGCCCGGGATGAGAAGAGAACATGGTGGAGGCAGCAGGACTTTTTGCCGTTCACACAGCAGGGGAAAGCTGACATTACTGAAACCCCAGTAACACAGGAGCAAGTGTAGACTGTGCTAACAGCACTTCCGGGAAAACAACTGGCGGTGTTGAACCCAGGGATGAGAAGAGAACAGGGTGGAGGCAGCAGGATGTTTCCCGGTTACACAGCAGGGGAACAGCTGACATTACTGAACCCCAGTAACACAGGAGAAAGGGTGTAGACTGTGCTAAACAGCATTTCCCGAGAAAAAACTGGCGGTGTTGTAGCCCGGGATGAGAAGAGAACATGGTGGAGGCAGCAGGACTTTTTGCCTTCACACAGCAGGGAAACAGCTGACATTACTGAACCCCAGTAACACAGGACAAGTGTAGACTTTTGCTAACAGCACTTCGAGAAACAACGGGGCGGTGTTGTAGCCCAGGGATGAGAAGAAACAGGGTGGAGGCAGCAGGACTTTTTGCCGTTCACACAGAAAGGGGAACGCTGACATTATGAACCCCAGTAACACAGGAGCAAGTGTAGACTGTGCTAACAGCACTTCCGAGAAACAACTGGCGGTTTTGTAGCCCAGGGATGAGAAGAGAACATGGTGGGGCAGCGGTTTTTTTGCTTCACACAGCAGGGGAACAGCTGACATTATTTGAACCCCAGTAACACAGGAGCAAGTGAGACTGTGCTAACAGCACTTCGAGAAAACAACTGGGGTTTTTGTACCCAGGGTGAGAAGAGAACAGGGGAGGCAGCGGACTTTTTGCCGTTCACACAGCAGGGGAACAGCTGACATTACTGAACCCCGAATGGGTTTTTTTTGTTTTTTTTTAGGATTGTTTTTTTTTGGTTTTTTTGTTTTTTTAAAGGGGGGTTGGGGTGTTTTTTCCCGGGTTATTATTTGGGGTTTTTTGGGGGTTTTTTCCCCCCCGGGTTGTGGTTCCCCCCTTTTTTGGGGGGGTTGGGTTGGGGGGTTTGTTTTTTTTGGGTGTGGTTTTTTTTTGGTTGGAAGGTTCCGTGGTTGGTTTTTTTTTTGTTTTTGGTTTTTGGGTTTAATTTTTTTGGGGGCAGGTTGGGTTTTTTGGGTTGGTTGTGTTTGTGCTTTTTTTGCTTTGGATGGGGGGGGGGGGGAATGTTGTTTTATGTGGGTTTTTTGGGTGTTTAAAAAGTGGAAATTTCTGGTCCGTATTGGTGTTTTGGAGTTTGGTTTTTTAGGGTTTTGTGGGTTTGCTTGGTTTTTAATTTTTAATCCCCAAATTTTTTAATTTTGAATGGGTTTTTTGGGGGTGGAAATTTTTGTTGTTGGGGGGAGTTTTTGGGGAAGTTTTCCTGTTTTGTTGGTTGGGGTTTTTTTCCCTTAAAACCTGGTTTTAAAAAACCCTTTTTTGTGTTTGGAAATTTGGGTTTGGGGGGTTTTTGTGGGGGTATGGTGGGGGTTTTTTGTTAATTTTTGGTTTGGGCTGTTTTGGTGTTTTGCTTTTTTGTTTTATTTTTTAACCCCCCCTTTTTGGGGGTGGGGGGGGGGGTTTTTTTGATTTTTGGTTTTTTTGGGGGGTTTTTTGGGGGGAAAGGGGTTTTGGAAAAATGGTGTTTGTGGGTTGGTGTTGTGGAAATTTTCAGGGTATCCGAAGTTTGGAATTATTTTTGGGGGATTGGGGTTTTTTGTATGGGGATTTTTTGGATGGGGTTTTGTTTGTGGGGTTTTTTTTTGGAGGGGTTACCCCGGACTTTTTCCTTCCACCGGGGAAGGGGAACACTGCCCTTTGAAACCCCCAAACCTAAAACCCGGACCCCCCAATTAGGGCGTTAACCGCCTTGGCAAAACGGGGGTGGTACCCGGGGGGAAAGCCTGGGGGGGCCCCGAGGGCTTTTCCCGGTTTACCGCCGTGACAACCCCCTGTCCCAGGGGAATTGCTTGTTCCCCTTCCGGAAAAAAACCCCCTGTTCCAAGGGGGGACGGCCCCGTATTCCCTTTCAATGGTTTTTTCCCCGAGAATTTTTCCCGCACCAAACCGGGAAAAACCTTTCTGCCCCAGAAAAAACCCTAGGGTTTTTCCTGGCACTACCGGAGCAACCCGGGGCCCCGTTTCCCAGGGAAGGGGGGTTGGTAAAAAGCCCCTGGAAACCCCGCCTTTTTTTCCGGACTCCCAGGCATTTAAATTTTTTCCCTTTCCCCCAAACCAGCCTTGTCCCAAGGGGGACTAACCGGCCCTGGTCCCACTTTCCCTGACCCCTGGCCCTTTCCCCTGACCGCCCCAGGGGTTCCACTTGCCGTGAAACCTCCTTGTTCCCCCGCCCCGCCTGGTTCAAATTCCGGTTTTACAAATTTTTGGGGCCCCGGTTTTGGGGCCCCGGTTCATAGGGGGGGGGAAAAACCCCGCCTGGCCCAGGGGGGGGCCCGGTTCGCTTGCCCCGTGAACAACCTTTTGTCCCAGAGTGGGGGGTTGGCCAACTTTTCCTTTAACCCCAAAAACCCCCCTGCCCGCCGTTATTTTGGTTAACCCTGTTTAAAAGTCGTCCCGGGGGTTTTCCCCCTTTTGTTTTTTTCCCGGCCCCGACCTGGTCAAACCCCCTGATGTGAAGGGGTTTTCCCCTAGTTTGGGGGGCCAGATGGGCCCCGGATTTAAACCCCCCGTGAAAAGCCCCCCCCCCCCATCGGGGGACGTTCGTCTCCTGGGCCCGGTTTTTTCCCGAAAAATTTCCAAACCCCCTTCCAGCCTTGGTTTCTTTTTCCCGGGCCTGGAAGGGGGAGTTTCCTTTTTTGGTTTTTTCCCGTGCCAGGTTTTAAACCCCGGGGCCCCTCCCCCTTGAGCCCCGCCCCAAACCCCTGGGTTGTTTGAGGTCGGTTTTCCAGATGTTTTTCCTTGCCTGTGCCCGGGCCCAAGTCCGAGGAGACCTTTCCCAAGGATCCTTCCCGATAACCCGGACCCGCATCCTTTCCCAAAATTTCCTCCAGGGCCCCGGTTTCCCCGTGTTTTTAAAAATTTTGTTCCTTCCTGTTGCCGGGTCCGGAAACCCCCGGTTTCTTTGGTTCTTTTTCCTGTCTTTGTTTCCCCCTTTTGTAACCTTTTGTTTTCTTCTTTTTCCTGAATTGTTCCGGTTTTTTGTTCTGTCCTTTCCGGGGCCACCCTTTTGGCCCCCCGGAATTGGCTCATCTGCCCCGGATCCCCGGCCCTTCCCCGTCCGGGGAGGCCCTCTCCCTCCTGGTCCATGGGTTTACATTCTCAAAAATCCGGGCCCCATGGGGGTCACGCCTCCCCTGGACCCGGGGCTACCCTTGGCCTTTTTAAAAGGCAAGCTTGGGCCATGCCCTCCGCCCCAAATCCTGGTTACGCCCGGGAAACCCCTGGCCCCGGGGCTCCCCGCCTGACAAGTTCCCCGGGTTTCCGGACTTTCCTCCAAAGCTCCCCCGAGTGCCCCCAACCTAAACCCCCTTGGGCCCCCCAAAGGGGAATGGACAATGGCCCCGTCCCCGGGTTGGGCACTTCCCGGAAAATTTTCCCCAGGCTTTAAATTGGGGTGCCTATTGTGAAACTTGGGACTTCCTGCCCAAAACCCCAAGTAAATTTTTCTGGGGAATTTTTTTTTTTTTTACTTGAGTTTTCAGAAGAGGGGCCGAGGAGGGGGATACTGTAACGCTGGTTATTGTCTGTACTTTGTTTTCCAGCGTTACTCTGCATGTTTTTTGCATTAACCCTTTTGCTCCTTTCCCCTAACCAGCTGGGATACTGTTGTCTGTTACCTATATGGATGTGCTCATTCCCGGCTCTGCGGCGTACCCGTACTTGGTGAGTGGCTCCGCTGCTTTGCATGACCGCCCGCATGTGCGGTTCCTGACTTGCTGTGAAAGCGTCCGTAGCTTGCAAAGTCCTCTGCAGTGGGGGCATAAACTTACTACGTGTTTGGCAGCAGCCATTGTTGGGTTCCCTCTGTGTTGTGCTGTCTGGCTCTGCATAGGGGCGCGGCCCACACCTGCCCTGCTTTATGGGGGATTGGGTGTTTACTAGAATTACTGCTCCAGCCTATCGCTGTGAAGCAGCTCATATATAAAGTTCCCCACCCCTTTGTGGGCGTTCCCAGAGCTTACATTGAATCCACACTGAACCCCTGAACTAGCCGTATGTGGTTGTGTGTTCAGCTCCTGCTCTGAATTTGATCAGCTTGGAGAGCTTATTCCTTTCCTGTTGTGTCTTGTTCCTGATCTGGATCAAACCCGGGACCTGAATGTCTGAATTTGTCTTGTTTTTTCGCCTATGCTGGGGGCTGATTACCCAGATCGCCGGTTCCCGGAGGCTGTATATCCAGGCCTGTTCCTGCTGTGTCTAATTACCTGAACCCTGATCTTGGATGCATCCTGTACCTGACTGTCTGAACTGTGTCCTCTGTGTTATGTTCCTGAAATCCTGCCATGTCCAGAACCCTGTGCCAGTGACTGTGAATCCTTGCTATATAACCTGAGTTCATCTTGGAAGGAGGAGTCCGGTGTGTGCTGAGTTTCTGTTACTCTGTGCTCAGCCTCTGTGCAATCCCCGGCCAGCTCCCGTTGAGCCTGGCGGGGCTTGCACCAGACCGCTGGGGTTCCTTTTCAGGTCGCTGCCAGATGTCCGGATCCTATGCCTGATGACCATGGCCTGATGTCCGATGTCCGACGACCACTTCCAGATGTCCGGATCCTATCCTTCCTGCCTGATGTCCGGATCCTGCCGATCATTGCCAGATGTCCGGAGTCCAAGGCCTGTGTTCCAGTCCGTGTTCCTGTGATCCAATCCATGTTCCTGTCCGTGTTCCTGACTCCCTGAGACCCAATCCGTGTTCCTGACTTCCTGAGATCCAATCCATGTTCCTGTCTGTGTTCCTGACTCCCTGAGATCCAATCCGTGTCCCTGTTGTTCCTGTGCAGTCTAACTCTGTTTCAGCCATGAGCTCCTGATTCCAGTTACCTGCCTGTTACCTGTCGGCTTGCCTGTCTGCCATCCGACTGCAGCTCCATCCGGAAGTTCGGACATCATCTGCAGAGATCCCCGGCTCTTGCCTGCTCACCTGGGAGCGATCATCTGCCATCCGACTGCAGCTCCATCCGGAAGTTCGGACATCATCTGCAGAGATCCCCGGCTCTTGCCTGCTCACCTGGGAGCGATCATCTGCATCCGACTGCAGCTACCTGGAGGCCTCCTCCAAGTCGGTCGTAATACCTGCTGTCAGAGACTGCCTGGTCACTAGCCGTGACACCTGCCTGTCCAGAGACTGCCTGGTCACTTGCTCCGTGACAACCTGCCTGTCCCAGAGACTGCCCTGGTCACTAGCCGTGACAACCTGCCTGTCCCAGAGACTGCCTGGTCACTTGCTGTGACAACCTGCCTGTCCCAGAGACTGCCCTGGTCACTAGCCGTGACAACCTGCCTGTCCCAGAGACTGCCTGGTCACTAGCCGTGACAACCTGCCTGTCCCAGAGACTGCCTGGTCACTTGCCGTGACAACCTGCCTGTCCCAGAGACTGCCCTGGTCACTAGCCGTGACAACCTGCCTGTCCCAGAGACTGCCTGGTCACTTGCCGTGACAACCTGCCTGTCCCAGAGACTGCCCTGGTCACTAGCCGTGACAACCTGCCTGTCCCAGAGACTGCCTGGTCACTGCCTGCAACTGCCTGCAGACTGCCTGGTCACTTGCCGTGACAACCTGCCTGTCCCAGAGACTGCCTGGTCACTAGCCGTGACAACCTGCCTGTCCCAGAGACTGCCTGGTCACTTGCCGTGACAACCTGCCTGTCCCAGAGACTGCCCTGGTCACTAGCCGTGACAACCTGCCTGTCCCAGAGACTGCCTGGTTCACTTGCCCGTGACAACCTGCCTGTCCCTGAGGCTGCCCTGGTCACTAGCCGTGACAACCTGCCTGTCCAGAGACTGCCTGGTCACTGCCGTGACAACCTGCTGTCCCAGAGACTGCCTGGTCACTTAGCCGTGACAACCTGCCTGTCCCAGAATGCCTGTCCTGCCGTGACAACCGCGTCCGAGACTGCCTGTCACTGCTAACGCCTGTTTCTCCTGCTACCTGTGTCCGAGCTGCCTGGTCGGTGTCGATGCTCTCACTGCTGAGCCTGTGCACGCCTGGCACTGTGAACCGTCCAGTATGCCGTGCAATGCTCCTGGCTTCAACCCGTGATGACCCCGCCTCTCTGAGTTCGTCCTGGGCGCGTGCTGATGTTCTCCTGTGAGCCTGTCTACGCCCGGGCCTGGAGCTGAGGCCATACTAGTATGCCCGTGCCAGATGATCCTGGACTTCATCAACCCGTGATGACCCCGCCATCGTCTGAAGTCTGTCTGAGGTCGGTGTCTGATGTTCTCCTGCTGAGCCTGTGCTACGCCTAAGGCCTGAGAGAGAGGCCGTCCAAGTATGCCTGTGCCAGATAACCCTGGACTGCATCTACCCGTGATGTCCTCCAGCACTCGTCTGTGATCCTGAGTTGTGTACCCTTCTCTGATGTGCGGAATCGGGAGCCCGGTCTTATGTTCTGTTTATGTACTTTGTTTCTTAAGTAAACTTTATGTTTCTTCTTACCTGAAGTTGTGCGGTGTTGTCTAGTCCTGCAGGTCGCCACCTTGCCCACATGCTCAGCTGCCACGGATCCCGGTCGCTGCCCTTCCCTAGTCCGGGCAGGCCCGGGTCTCCCTCCGTGGTCCAGTGGGTCCACATTCTCTTACCATCTGGGACCCATGCCTCACGTCGTCGTGGACTGGGGGCGTGGGAGCATTGGCTAGCTAGGCAAGCTATGCCATGTCCCGACGCCCCACAGCCGTGGGAAGCGCCACATAAAATATTGAGTTATTGCCTTGTTACGTGGCCATTGCAAATGTATGTACTTCAAACAAGAATAAATGAAGTTTTACTATGACAATAAAATGATGAATTTCAATTACAAGAATAGAAAAATATTTATACTTGACAGTCCTCTGTGGTTGATAACGTTTAATGGCTAACTGAAAATATGGTAACAAATTTAAAGCTTTCGAGACTACTCAGGTGTCTTCATCAGGCTAAGAGTAAAGCCAAAAATGAAGAATCACATATTTCTACACACAACAGGACACAGGAATAGCTAAGACAAGTGAGGGAGGGACAAGTGAGGGAGACCGGCAAAAAAAGGAGAACAAGGATGAATTATCAGCGCCACACAATCACAGATAAATTAATGAATTTACCTGTGGCAAAAGACTTTTGTATGCCCGGTCATAGCATGATGGATATGGAATTACTGGTATTAAAATATAACTTCAAATATGAGAAACGTACAAAGGTTTCAGAATATAAGCTCATCATGACCTTTGACACTGTTAGTGATGGAATGAATAGATCACATGGATTTATGTCATTCTATATCAATTAAGGAATCTGCGTCTATGCCCTTCCAGGGTCATGAAAACCCAAAAAAACGCCAATGAGAGGGCAATCAAACTTTCTATCCTTATCTAGGAACTGTTCCAATATTTATGTTCATCCCTGTGAGATAATGACAGTTCTGATACACGTCACTTACTTGTCTTACCTATTGCACTATTCGTGTGTCCTGTTGTGTATAGAAATATGTGATGCTTAATTTTTTTAGTTAGTCTTTCCCTGATGAAGAGACGTGAGTAGCCTTGAAAGCTTGCAATTTGTTTCCATCTTTTCAGTTATCCATTAAAAGGTATCAACCACTGCTGACTCTGAAGTCTAAATATTTTTCTATCTACTGGCTAACACGGTACAAAGATACACATGTTTTCTAATTTCAAGAAGGAAAAATAAAGAAAATACAAATATAAACGCATATATGCACATGCCAAAAATAAATGGAACAACACAACACCCAAAAAATTGGTAACAAAATATAGTGTTGTAAATTTAAGAATAAAAGTCCATTTTTTTTTTTATGAATAATGCTTAAGGAACGCTATGTTAAACCATAACATAGTGAAGACAATGGATTTTGTAATAGTCACTCATCATCATCATCGCAAATTTTATGTGACAGTCACAGACATTTCAATTATTTAAGTTCATAAAATCGTAACTTTCTATAGCATGTATGACATGTCCAGCATGGACTCATCAATGTGATGATTGATGACACAATAATGTACGATAAAAAATAACCATTTAAAAAAACATTAGGCATTGTTTGTCACAATTTAAGTGTGTGCCTGCAAGTGTAGGTGAAACAAAGGCTACGGATAGCAAAGGTATATTCTATGTCTGTATCAGACAGTGGACAGCCTCTGATGGGTAATGCCGATGTTATACTGTACGTCAATAAAGTCTGCGGCTGAAATCATGCATTTTTTGCTTGTAGAGTGTTGAAGAGGGTAAAAGAATGTCTGGTTGCGCAAAGCTTTATCCGTCAACACTACCTTCCTACTGTCACGCGTAGGGTAGGGTAGCGTGTGGCAATTAGCTGACTATAAAATGTGAGGTTAGGCTGCGTTATTGCGCACTAGGGACGCAAAAAAAAATACAGCAGTAATAATTTAATGTGTAATACTCCACCTATGACAAACAAAAAAATTACGTTCCCTCTTTAACAATGTACAAGACTAACAAGCCTAATGGTTGACGCTGACTTAATTGAGATACAGTATTACATCAACATTGTCCATGAGTAACTATGCACTGTGATACCTATATACCAGTATTAATTTATATCTCTTGTGGTTGTTTCAACAGCACTTGCAGGTATAACTACCTATTGTCAGTATGCATGATGCACTTTCTAGATGTAATAATTTATTATTGGACATTATTACCATGTTTACATGCTGGTCATTTCATATATGGTGTTTGAAGTTACAGTTGGCATCAGTATGTGTATTTTATAATGTCTGTCATAAATAAAACTCGTGATGATGATGATGAGGATTTAATGATTCGTACATCCATTGACTGCATTATCTTACAGGTACAGATAAAGTTCCTTAAAAAGCATTAATTCATAAGTATGAAATGTACTTTTATGCATTAATTTCAAAATGTGAAGAGTAGACTGTTTTATTTTTTGTTACCATTTCTAATAGACATGTGCAGATATGCGCTGTGATGACAAATTATTATTTGTCCATATTTGTCATAAAAATTTATCATTCTAGGCCTGCAAAACTTCACAATTTCATGTTTTCAGCATAACAAGCAGGGTGACGGCGCTTCCCTATTTGGAGCATGTTGGTCATGTGTTTTTCTGTCCATGTGTCGGGAACAGGAGACTTCTTGCCGTTCACACAGCAGGGGAACAGCTGGCGTTACTGAACCCCACTAACAGTAGAGCTTGTGTTTTGTTCTGTGGACACGACACTTCTGAGCAGCAACTGGCAGTGTTGGAGCCCAGGGAGTAGAGTTCAGGTGGTAGAAAGATGAACATAACAGGAGACATGGATAACGTTGCGAACCAGTTATTTAATCTGAAAACGGACAGACAAATTCTGGCGAGATCCATGCCTTGTTCATTTTCAGAAAAGTAAGCCGGTCTACATTATCGGAGGATAGTCGCATGCGACGGTCTGTTAGTACACCACCTGCAGCACTAAAGACGCGCTCCGATAATACACTGGCAGCAGGGCAAGCCAGCACCTCCAATGCATACTGGCTAAGCTCTGCACTCGCCATCCGCGTTGACTCATCAAACGCACGCAAAACGTGGCACATGTCCTTCATAGTGGCCCACTCATTAATGGTGAAGTGTGGACGGCGCAAATTGCGTGTTGATTGCGCCTGATGCAGCTGATACTCCATTACTGCTGGCTGCTGCTCACACAACCGCTCCAACATATGTAACGTTGAATTCCACCTGGTGGATACGTCACATATGATGCGATGTTCAGGAAGGCGCAATCTGTGTTGCAGAGCTGCAATGCGCGATCTGGCCATGCTGGAACGTCGCAAGTGAGCGCACTCTAGGCGGACCTTGTGCAGCAGTGCATCAAGATCCGGATAGTCCCTCAAAAAACTCTGCACGACCAAGTTGAGCACATGTGCCAGACATGGTATGTGAGTGAGTTTGCCAAGGCCCAGAGCTGCCACCAGATTTCGGCCATTGTCACACACTACCAAGCCTGGCTGGAGATTCGCTGGCAAAAACCACACGTCGCTCTCCTGCTTGATGGCATTCCAGACCTCCTGCGCTGTGTGGCTTCGATTCCCCATGGGAATTAATTTCAGAACGGCCTGTTGCCGTTTGGCCACGGCTGTGCTCATATCGGTCGCATCAGGTAAGCGTCCACGGGTCCATGTGGAGGTAGACCGTGACGGCTCCTGCAGCGATGATTCTGAGGAACTGGAGTAGGAGGAGGAGTCAATGTGGACAGACTTGATTCCGGCAATCCTTGGAGTTGGCAGAACACGTACAGCGCCACTCGCAAGATCTGTACCCGGCTCCACAACATTCACCCAATGGGCAGTGAGTGAAAGGTATCGTCCCTGGCCATGGGTACTGGTCCACGCATCGGTGGTCAGGTGGACCTTGCTACTGACGGCGTTTAGTAGCGCATGTTTAATTTTTGCCTCAACATGCTTTTGCAGACCAGGGACGGCTTGCCTGCTGAAATAAAATCGGCTGGGCACATTGTATTGTGGGACTGCCAATGCCATTAATTCACGGAAACTGTCAGTCTCCACCAGCCTGAATGACAGCATTTCAAGGGACAGGAGTTTTGCAATGCCAGCATTCAGAGCCTGTGCTCGTGGATGGTTTGCCGAGTATGGCCGTCTTTTATCCCATGCCTGTGCTACCGATGGCTGTTTTGTGGCCTGGGTGTGTGAGGATGACAGGGAACTTGCAGC
Source organism: Oophaga sylvatica (assembly GCA_033576555.1). NCBI lineage: Eukaryota > Metazoa > Chordata > Amphibia > Anura > Dendrobatidae > Oophaga > Oophaga sylvatica. The sequence goes on along the minus strand of JARQOD010001399.1, from coordinate 19,886 downwards.
TGTGGGTGGAATAACACTGTGTCTCTGGACAACAGTGACAGAGGTTCTTCCATGGCGATCCTGTGAGGAAGCCGAACCAGCTGTGTGTGAACTGGAGGAAGAGGCTCCAACACGAGCTGAAGATGTAGGTGCTGCTGTAGGTTGGCCTACATCTCCAGTGTGTCTTTGTAACTCAACAAAGTGCTTTGACCGCACATGTTTCCACATATTTGTTGTATTAAGGTTACTGACACTTTTACCTCTTTTAATTTTTTGATTACACAGCTTGCATTTGACATAGCAAATATCATCTGCAACTGTATCAAAAAAGGACCACGCAGAGCAAGTCCTGGGAGCGCCCGGTTTGGCTGTTGGAAGAGAACTGCTCCGAACGGGTGCCAAACTGGAGGCTACAGGCAAGCGAGTCTGCAGCCTACCTCTCCCTACTGTTTGGACGTTGGGGCAATCTCTTCCTCAGAGCTGCTCCCACTACCTTCCTGTTCCTCACGCCATGTTGGGTTTTGGACATCATCATCTCCACCACTACCCTCTTCCAACACCTGCTGTTGTTGGGTGGTCTGGCCAGCACCATGCTCAACAGAAACTGGCAACTGAGTCTCATCATCATCAGATGCGTTCTGCGGTGTGCTGACCATCGGCACTGGCTCACCCGCCTCTTCAGATTCAGAGAGACACAGCTGTTGCGCATCACTGCATACTGCCTCTTCTTCACATTCCAGAATGCTGCTTGGCTGGGCCCCTGTTTGCAAGCCAACAGATTCTGAGAACAGAAGCAGAGACTCAGCTGGCTCCTGTACAGAGCTCTCTGACTGCCTGGGCAATTTGGCAGGCGGTGAAGAGACTGATGGTTGTTCAACAGTGCTGTGGTCCTGAGAGGAGGTGGAAGCTATTGAAGTCGATGCATTGGCTGCCATCCAACCAACAACGGCTTCAATTTGTTCTTCACGCAGCAGGGGGGTACGCTGAGCTCCTACAAAAGTGCGCATAAAGGAACGCTCACGGGGAAAACTGGTGGATGCTGTGTCACTGGGTGCGGCAGCAGCCACAGAATCCCCACGTCCTCTCCCTGCTGCAAATCAACGGCCACGACCACGACCACGTGCCTTACTCACTGACTTCTTCATCTTGGTAGATTGATAAAGAAAGTCAGAAAAGTTATAAGGCCTAAGTGTGGTTATTCCTCACAGACTACAGTGAACCCTGCAGACAACTGTTCAGTATCTGTGAAAGGCCCCTTTGTGTACTTCTATAGTGTTTGCAACCAATGTATTGTATACGGATGGAAGCGCGTCACACTAATAGATTAGATTTTTTTCCACTAAAATGGAGCAGCACCAATTAGAGAAAAATGTGAAGGATGAGGCAGTGACACACGCTCAGCAGACTACAACCGGCAGTGGTTGAAGAACAAACTGGAGCGTAATCTGCACTCACAAAATGAAAAGCTCACAGACTACAGTGAACACTGAAACACAACTGTTCAGTAGCTGTTAAAGGCCCCTTTGTCTACTTCTATAGTGTTTGCAACCAATGTATTGTATACGGATGGAAGCGCGTCACACTAATAGATTAGATTTTTTTCCACTAAAATGGAGCAGCACCAATTAGAGAAAAATGTGAAGGATGAGGCAGTGACACACGCTCAGCAGACTACAACCGGCAGTGGTTGAAGAAAAAACTGGAGCGTAATCTGCACTCACAAAATGAAAAACTCACAGACTACAGTGAACACTGAAACACAACTGTTCAGTAGCTGTTAAAGGCCCCTTTGTCTACTTCTATAGTGTTTGCAACCAATGTATTGTATACGGATGGAAGCGCGTCACACTAATAGATTGATTTTTTTCCACTAAAATGGAGCAGCACCAATTAGAGAAAAATGTGAAGGATGAGGCAGTGACACACGCTCAGCAGACTACAACCGGCAGTGGTTGAAGAACAAACTGGAGCGTAATCTGCACTCACAAAATGAAAAGCTCACAGACTACAGTGAACACTGAAACACAACTGTTCAGTAGCTGTTAAAGGCCCCTTTGTCTACTTCTATAGTGTTTGCAACCAATGTATTGTATACGGATGGAAGCGCGTCACACTAATAGATTAGATTTTTTTCCACTAAAATGGAGCAGCACCAATTAGAGAAAAATTTGAAGGATGAGGCAGTGACACACGCTCAGCAGACTACAACCGGCAGTGGTTGAAGAACAAACTGGAGTGTAATCTGCACTCAAAAATGAAAAGCTCACAGACTACAGTGAACACTGAAACACAACTGTTCAGTAGCTGTTAAAGGCCCCTTTGTCTACTTCTATAGTGTTTGCAACCAATGTATTGTATACGGATGGAAGCGCGTCACACTAATAGATTAGATTTTTTTCCACTAAAATGGAGCAGCACCAATTAGAGAAAAATGTGAAGGATGAGGCAGTGACACACGCTCAGCAGACTACAACCGGCAGTGGTTGAAGAACAAACTGGAGCGTAATCTGCACTCACAAAATGAAAAGCTCACAGACTACAGTGAACACTGAAACACAACTGTTCAGTAGCTGTTAAAGGCCCCTTTGTCTACTTCTATAGTGTTTGCAACCAATGTATTGTATACGGATGGAAGCGCGTCACACTAATAGATTAGATTTTTTTCCACTAAAATGGAGCAGCACCAATTAGAGAAAAATGTGAAGGATGAGGCAGTGACACACGCTCAGCAGACTACAACCGGCAGTGGTTGAAGAACAAACTGGAGCGTAATCTGCACTCACAAAATGAAAAGCTCACAGACTACAGTGAACACTGAAACACAACTGTTCAGTAGCTGTTAAAGGCCCCTTTGTCTACTTCTATAGTGTTTGCAACCAATGTATTGTATACGGATGGAAGCGCGTCACACTAATAGATTAGATTTTTTTCCACTAAAATGGAGCAGCACCAATTAGAGAAAAATGTGAAGGATGAGGCAGTGACACACGCTCAGCAGACTACAACCGGCAGTGGTTGAAGAACAAACTGGAGCGTAATCTGCACTCACAAAATGAAAAGCTCACAGACTACAGTGAACACTGAAACACAACTGTTCAGTAGCTGTTAAAGGCCCCTTTGTCTACTTCTATAGTGTTTGCAACCAATGTATTGTATACGGATGGAAGCGCGTCACACTAATAGATTAGATTTTTTTCCACTAAAATGGAGCAGCACCAATTAGAGAAAAATGTGAAGGATGAGGCAGTGACACACGCTCAGCAGACTACAACCGGCAGTGGTTGAAGAACAAACTGGAGCGTAATCTGCACTCACAAAATGAAAAGCTCACAGACTACAGTGAACACTGAAACACAACTGTTCAGTAGCTGTTAAAGGCCCCTTTGTCTACTTCTATAGTGTTTGCAACCAATGTATTGTATACGGATGGAAGCGCGTCACACTAATAGATTAGATTTTTTTCCACTAAAATGGAGCAGCACCAATTAGAGAAAAATGTGAAGGATGAGGCAGTGACACACGCTCAGCAGACTACAACCGGCAGTGGTTGAAGAACAAACTGGAGCGTAATCTGCACTCACAAAATGAAAAGCTCACAGACTACAGTGAACACTGAAACACAACTGTTCAGTAGCTGTTAAAGGCCCCTTTGTCTACTTCTATAGTGTTTGCAACCAATGTATTGTATACGGATGGAAGCGCGTCACACTAATAGATTAGATTTTTTTCCACTAAAATGGAGCAGCACCAATTAGAGAAAAATGTGAAGGATGAGGCAGTGACACACGCTCAGCAGACTACAACCGGCAGTGGTTGAAGAACAAACTGGAGCGTAATCTGCACTCACAAAATGAAAAGCTCACAGACTACAGTGAACACTGAAACACAACTGTTCAGTAGCTGTTAAAGGCCCCTTTGTCTACTTCTATAGTGTTTGCAACCAATGTATTGTATACGGAGGGAAGCGCGTCACACTAATAGATTCGATTTTTTTCCACTAAAATGGAGCAGCACCAATTAGAGAAAAATGTGAAGGATGAGGCAGTGACACACGCTCAGCAGACTACAACCGGCAGTGGTTGAAGAACAAACTGGAGCGTAATCTGCACTCACAAAATGAAAAGCTCACAGACTACAGTGAACACTGAAACACAACTGTTCAGTAGCTGTTAAAGGCCCCTTTGTCTACTTCTATAGTGTTTGCAACCAATGTATTGTATACGGATGGAAGCGCGTCACACTAATAGATTAGATTTTTTTCCACTAAAATGGAGCAGCACCAATTAGAGAAAAATGTGAAGGATGAGGCAGTGACACACGCTCAGCAGACTACAACCGGCAGTGGTTGAAGAACAAACTGGAGCGTAATCTGCACTCAAAAAATGAAAAGCTCACAGACTACAGTGAACACTGAAACACAACTGTTCAGTAGCTGTTAAAGGCCCCTTTGTCTACTTCTATAGTGTTTGCAACCAATGTATTGTATACGGATGGAAGCGCGTCACACTAATAGATTAGATTTTTTTCCACTAAAATGGAGCAGCACCAATTAGAGAAAAATGTGAAGGATGAGGCAGTGACACACGCTCAGCAGACTACAACCGGCAGTGGTTGAAGAACTAACTGGAGCGTAATCTGCACTCACAAAATGAAAAGCTCACAGACTACAGTAAACCCTGCAGACACCTGTTCAGTAGCTGTGAAAGGCTCCTTTCTGTACTTCTATAGTGTTTGCAACCAATGTATTGTATACGGATGGAAGCACGTCACACTAATAGATTTGATTTTTTTCTAATATAATGGAGCTGCACCAATTCCACAAAATAAAATAAAAAAAAAAAAAGAGTCAGTGACACGTGCAGATGCCTACAAACAGCGGTGGATGCAGAGCAAACTGCAGCGTCACCTGCACTGTCACACACACACCTTGCACAGAGCTATTAAAACAACACTGGCAAAATGAAGCTTTACACAGCGGTTGGTAAACTAGCCTGCCTCAAGCACAGTAGTACACAAAATCGCAATATCTAACTGTCCCTCAGAGTGAGCAGAGTAGCGTTCTGTCCCTAACTGAGTTCACAGCACAGTGACGCTAAAATGGCTGCGGCGCCTTTTATAGTGCATTCTGACATCATTTCAGCAGCCAATCACAGCCATGCCATTAGTTAAGATGACCGCAGCATTACAGGATGTGCCCACACTTCATAAGATTCATCATTGGCTGACTAACATCACATTGCTCTCAAAGAATTATGGGAACTTCCGATTCCGGTATACGATATTGAAAAAGTATCGGAATTAAGTATTGGAATTCCGATAACGCGAATATCGGCCGATACCCGATACTTGCGGTATCGGAATGCTCAACACTAGTCGTTGCCCTCCATATAACGCACCCGCGCATTGCAATCTTGAATTGCGCACGCGCAGTATGCTTTGCCCGCAGATTGCAATGCGCAGGCGCGTTATATGGAGGGCAATGACTACAATTCCCAGAAATAATGGAGACAGCGGTGAACAACATATTAAGGCAAGTACCCAAAACACCGACCATCTGACCTGACTGCCATCATTTAAATATCCCACCAATTTAGGGTGACAGATTCCCTTTAACGCTGCTGGGGATTAAACTAAAGTAAATGACAACATTCAATAGCGCTTACGCAGGTGGTAAATGTGGTAATGTGTGGGGACGGAGCCTCGTGTGGTAATGTGTGGGGGCGGAGCCTCGTGTGGTAATGTGTGGGGGTGGAGCCTCGTGTGGTAATGTGTGAGGGCGGAGCCTCGTGTGGTAATGTATGTTATGTGGGGGCGGAGCCTCGTGTGGTAATGTATGGGGGCGGAGCCTCGTGTGGTAATGTGTTGGGGGGGTAAGATTATGTGGTGGGGGACAGGATTGTGTGTGGCGATGTGGTGGGGGGCGGGAATGTGTGTGGTAATGTGGTGGGGGGCGGGATTATATGTGGTGGGGGGCGGGATTGCGTGTGGTAATGTGGTGGGGTGGAGCTACGGTGCAGGGGGCGGGATTAGCGAGTAATCACGATGCCTCTTATAGATATAGATATATCTATAGATATATCTATATCTATCTATAGATATAGATATCTATAACTGTACACTTGCGGACACAGTCCTGTCACCAAAGCATCCGTTTTCACGCTTGTTAAGTAATTTACGTCATCAAAACATAAATTATGTTGTAGAAAATAACAAAACTTTGAGTCTATAACTGGCTAACAACCTATCTATAAGTATCCCATTAGCCAGTTCTGGAGTAACTCAAATGCGGGGAAGTCCAGAACCAGCTAACGACCTAGCTTTAATTACCCCATTAGCCAGTTCTGGAGGAACTGTAAAGCGGGGGAGTCTATAACTGGCTAACAGCCTACCTAAATGTATTGTCCGTTAGCTAGTTATAGAGAAACTCTTTGAACAATATTGTTGTGCGGTGGAAATAACCGTGCGTGCAGATACACTCCCATTCACTGCATCGAGCACAGTTTTCTGAGAATTTTTGGACTTGGGGAAATTTGGATTTTTACACAATTCAAAAAAACGACTTTCTCTTACCTCCAGGGGGCTTCAATATGTTGTGGGGCCCCCCGTAAGGGTCACCTAGGCGGGTGCAAAGTTTTGGGTTCATGGGTGAAAAATTTAATTTTTGGTCAAAAAACGTTATTTTGGACTTAGTAATTTTTCTGAGTTGTTTCAGAGTTCCAGGCAGGGGCGCCACGGGAGCTGTACCCAGGACACTTCCAGAGGCCTGGGTATGATTTTGAAAGAGTCCTTGGGACTTAGTCATTTTTCTGAGAATTTTTGGACTTGGAGAAATTTGGATTTTAACACAATTCAAAAAAACGACTTTCTCTCACTTCCAGGGGGCTTTCATATGTTGTGGGGCCCCACGAGAGGGTCACGTAGGTGGTTATAAAGTTTGGTGTTACTAGGTGAATTATCGAATTTTTGACCAAAAAAACGTTTTTGAGTACAAACAGAGCGACAGAAAACAGATTCAGAGTTCCAGGCGGCCAAATCCCAGTAGCTGTACCATCAACGCTTCCAGAGCCCTGGGTACAATTTTCACAAGAGTCCTTGGGACTTAGTCATTTTCTGCAAATTTTTAGACTTGCTAAAATTAAATTTTCCCCTTCTCTCACCTCCAAGGGGCTTCAGTATGTTGTGGGGCCCCCCGAAAGGGTCACCTAGGTGGGTGTACAGTTTTGGGTTCATGAGTGAAAAATTGAATTTTTGGTCAAAAAACGTTTTTTTTTAATTGTGCTAAAATTCAATTTTCCCCTTCTCTCACCTCCCGGGTGCTTCAGTATGTTGTTGGGCCCCCGAGAAGGTCCCTAAGTGTGGGTAGAGATAGTGGTTTCTGGGTGGAAAAATTGTATTTTTGGCCAAAAAAACGTTTTTTTCAATGTTGTGTAAACATTCAAATTTCCACTTCCTCCACCACAAGGGGGCTTCAATATGTTGAGGGGCACACCGAGAGGGTCCCCTATGATGCGTAAAGTGGGGGGGAGTCCAGACCTGGCTAACGGCCTACCTATAAGCAAACCCGTTAGCCAGTTATGGAGGACTGTAAGGCGGGGGAGTCCAGAACTGGCAAGCAACCTACCTAAATGTGCGGGCTGTTAGCCAGTTATAGAGAAACGCCTTTTTTATGGAACCGGGGGTACTTGCGCTGCAATAAATGGGAAAACAACCAAGGCAAAGCACGCCTTTGTTTTTCCGGTAAAATTCTCCATACGATTGATATATCACACGCGTGGGGAAAGACGTTTTATACCCCCCACAATGTCAAAATGGCCAACGTTTCCGTCTTGTCGCTGGATAGCTCCGCAGCCTAAGCTCACAGCTGCTAGCCATTCTGGGGGGTGAAAACCAAGGGAATTCCCCAGATGCCAGGACCCGCTTCGCCTGGCTGCGACTCGCGGTTTTGGAGAGAGGAGGCCGCGAACGCGAGCTCCCCTTCAATGCCAATTGTCATGTTGAGAGCTCCTCCAGCCTCTGTCAACCTTCCTCCCCGGGTTCCTCCAGCCTTTCACAACCTGCCCCCAGGCTCCGACAGCCTCTGACAACCTGCCCCCAGGCTTTTTCTCCACGCTAAAGCGGACCCCATTAGCCAGTTCTGGACTCCAGTCTTCACGGTTAACAGCCCACCTATAAGTATACCCCATTAGCCAGTTCTGGAGGAACTGTAAAGCAGGGGAGTCGAGAACTGGCTAACGGCCTACCTAAATGTGTGGGCCATTAACCAGTTATGGAGAACCACCTTTTTTATGGACCCGGGGGTGCTTACGCTCACAGCCGCTAGCCATTCTGGGGGTGTGAAAACCAAGGGAATTCCCCAGATGCTAGGACCCGCTTCGCCTGGCTGCAACTCGCGGTTTCGGAGACAAAAGGCCGTGACCGCGAGCTCCCCTTCAATGCCAACTGTCATGTTAAGAGCTCCTCCAGCCTCTGACAACCTGCCCCCAGGGCAATCGTTCCAATAGATATCCCTCTCCGGTAATGGCAATTCTGCTTCACGTCACTTGTCTTAACTATTGTGTTATTTCTATGCTGTGCTGCGCATAAATATGAAATTTTTCAGATTTTGTATTAGTCTTTGCAGCTTTTGATACTACTCAGGTCTCTTCATCAGGCAATTTGTTACCATCTTTTCAGTTAAGCCATTAAAAGGTATCAACCACTGAGGACTCTCAATGCTAAATATACAGAGATCCTTCCTGTATCTTCCTAACAAGGCATCTTGGAGGCTTTTGCATTTATTATCAGTGGTAACAGACATATTCAGATGCTAAATATGGCCAAATTATTGGCTAAATACTACACCCCACCAATATACTAGAGAGGCAAACAAAATCACGGCAAACTTTTACAACATTTTATTTGTGGAAAAAGTGATGAGGCCTAGGCAAAATACATTTAATGCAGAAACAAAATACAAGGAAAAAAACAGCAGAGATTGACATTGGTTACATTTTGAAGCATTCAATCTTTGGAGAGAGAATAAAAAACAAGTGAAAAAAATATTGCACAATGCAGTATACTATAAAGGTAAATAGTGTGTTTGGGTATAGAGTACAGAAAGGCGATTGCATCGGTGTGATAGCATGTATTTCTAGTGTGTATTATGTATAGATAGTGTGCATAATACGGAGGGGTGAACGCACCAGTGTAATGGTGCCTATGTAGTCTATATATTATACTATAAACACATACTGATGGGGACCTTAGATTGGGAGCCCCAACTGATGTATGTAAAGCTCTATGGAAATAATGGCGCAATAGAAGTGAACAAATATTGTATTGTATTAACACACATATTTTTTTTAACCCCATAGTGACCGAGCCATTTTGCAGCTTAATGACAGGGCCAATTTTTACAATTCTGACCACTGTCAATTTATGAGGTTATAACTCTGGAACGCTTTAACGAATCCAGCTGATTCTGAGACTTTTTTCGTGACATATTGTACTTCACGATAGTGGTAAAATTTCTTTGATATGACTTGTGTTTATTTATGAAAAAAATGGAAATATGGCAAAAATTTTGAAAATTTAACAATTTTCAAACTTTAAATTTTATGCCCTTAAATCAGAGAGATATGTCACACAAATTTCTTAATAAATAACATTTCCCACATGTCTACTTTACATCAGCACAATTTTGGGAACAAAATTTTTTTTTGTTACGAAGTTATAAGGGTTAAATTTGACCAGCGATTTCTCATTTTTACAACACCATTTTTATTTTAGGGACCACATCACATTTGAAGTCACTTTGAGGGGTCTATATGATAGAAAATACCCAAAAGTGACACCATTCTAAAAACTGCACCCCTCAAGGTGCTCAAAATCACATTCAAGAAGTTTATTAACCCTTTAAGCGCCTCACAGGAACTGAAGCAATGTGGAAGGAAAAAATTAACATTTAACTTTTTTTGCAAAAACTTTACTTCGGAACCAATTTTTTTTATTTTCACAACTGTTAAAAGAAAAAATGAACCACAAAATTTGTTGTGCAATTTCTCCTGAAAAAGCCGATACTCCATATGTGGGGGTAAACCACTTTTTGGGCGCACGGCAGAGGTCGCAAGGGAAGAAGCGACATTTGACTTTTTCAACGCAGAATTGGCTGGACGCCATGTCGCGTTTGTAGAGGCCCTGATGTGTCTAAACAGTGGAAACCCATCACAAGTGACCCCATTTTGGAAACTAGACCCCCCTAAGGAACTTATCTAGATGTGTGGTGAGCACTTGGAACCCCCAAGTGCTTCACAGAAGTTTATAACTCCCGGGCATGAAAATAAAAAGTCATATTTTTTCCACAAACCTGATCGTTTAGTCCCCAATTTTTTATTTCCCAAGGGTAACAGGGGAAATTAGACCAAAAAGTTGTCCAATATGTCCTGAGTATGCTGATGCCCCATATGTGGGGTGGGACCACTGTTTGGGCGCACGGCAGGGTTGGAAGGGAAGGAGCGCCGTTTTGACTTTTTCAAACCAACATTGGCTGGAATTGAAATTGGACGCCATGTCGCGTTTGGAGAGCCCCTGATACGCCTAAACAGTGGAAACCCCCCACAAATGACACCATTTTGGAAACTAGACCCCTTAAGGAACTTATCTAGATTTGTGGTGAGCACTTTGAACCCCCAAGTGTTTCACAGAAATTTATAAACGCAGAGCTGTGAAAATAAAAATTCATTTTTTTTCTCAAAAATGATTATTTTAGCCAGCTATTTTTTATTTTCCCAAGGGTAACAGGAGAAATTAGAACCCCAAAATTGGTGTGCAATTTGTCCTGAGTACGCTGATACCCCATATGTTGGGGTAAACCACTGTTTGGGCGCACGGCAGGGCTTGGAAGGGAGGGAGCGCCATTTGACTTTTTGAACGCCACGTCGTGTTTGGAGACCCCTGATGTGCCTAAATAGTGGAAATCCCTCAATTCTAGCTCCAACCCTAACCCCAGCACACCCCTAATCCCAACCCTAATCCTAACCTAAATCCCAACCCTAATTCCAACCTTAATTGTAACCCTAACTCTAATTGTAACCCTAACTCTAATTGTAACCCTAACCCTAATTGTAACCCTAACCCTAATTATAACCCTAATTATAACCCTAAGGCTAGGTTCATTTTGCATTTTACCAGCCCGTTCAACACATAGCGTTGACGGGCTGGTAACGGTATAGCATAACACGATCGCGTTATGCTATACCCGCTAGCGCAGATGAATCAGCAGATGATTCATCTATGCTAGCGGTGACGGAGCCCAGACGCTGCAGCCCGCGTCCGAGGCTCCGTCACTGAATGATGGCACGTCGCAAACCTATGCCGCTTTAACGGCATGCTTCGCGATGCGCCCTCAAATGGGTGTGAATGGCAGCGTTAACGGACTGCGTTACACCGCGTTATACCGCGGTGTAACGCAGTCCGTCTAACGGACTGCCATAACGCAGTATGAACCCAGGCTAATTATAACCCTAACCCTAATGCTAACCCTAACCCTAACCCTAAATATAACCCTAATTATAACCCTAACCCTAACGGAAAAATGAAAATAAATATAATTTCTATTTTTTATTATATGTCCCTAACTAAAGGGGTGATAAATGGGGGGGTTGTGTACTGTTTTTTTATTTTGATCACTCTGATAGTTTATGGGTGAACGCACCAGTGTAATGGTGCTTATGTAGTCTATATATTATACTATAAACACATACTGATGGGGACCTTAGATTGGGAGCCCCAACTGATGTATGTAAAGTTCTATGGAAATAATGGCGCAATACAAGTGAATAAATATTGTATTGTATTAACACACATATTTTTTTAACCCCTTAGTGACAGCCATTTTGCAGCTTAATGACAGGGCCAATTTTTACAATTCTGACCACTGACAATTTATGAGGTTATAACTCTGGAATGCTTTAACGAATCCAGCTGATTCTGAGATTGTTTTTTCGTGACATATTGTACTTCACGATAGTGGTAAAATTTCTTTGATATGACTTGTGTTTATTTATGAAAAAAATGGAAATATGGCAAAAATTTTGAAAATTTAACAATTTTCAAACTTTAAAATTTTATGCCCTTAAATCAGAGAGATATGTCACACAAATTTCTTAATAAATAACATTTCCCACATGTCTACTTTACATCAGCGCAATTTTGGGAACAACATTTTTTTTTTGTTACGAAGTTATAAGGGTTAAAAGTTGACCAGCGATTTCTCATTTTTACAACACCATTTTTATTTTAGGGACCACACTGTAACGGGTCTGGTGGGTGGAACTACTGACGAGACAGGTCAGGTTGGTGGAACCACATAGCTTTATTATACAAGAGATTTTACTTGTAAGAGAGCGGGTGGCACCTGGGAAAAGGGCAGGGATTCACGGCAGAGGATATAGGTAGTTTCTGGACAGGCAGGTTTGTCACAGCAAGTGACCAAGGAAGTCTCTGGGCAGGCAGGTTGTAACGGTAAGTAACCGAGGCAGTCTCTGGACAGGCAGGTTGTCACGGCAAGTGACCAGGCAGTCTCTGGGCAGGCAGGTTGTCACGGCAGGTGACCAGGCAGTCTCTGGGCAGGCAGGTTGTCACGGCAAGTGACCAGGAAGTCTCTAGACAGGCAGGTTGTCACAGCAAGTGACCAGGCAGACTCTGGGCAGGCAGGTTGTCACAGCAAGTGACCAGGCAGTCTCTAAACAGGCAGGTTGTCACAGCAAGTGACCAGGCAGACTCTAGACAGGCAGGTTGTCACAGCAAGTGACCAGGCAGTCTCTAGACAGGCAGGTATATACGACCTGATATGGTGGAGCCTCCAGGTAGGCTGCAGTCGGATGGCAGATGATCGCTCCCAGGTGAGCAGGCAAGAGCCGGGGATCTCTGCAGATGATGTCCGAACTTCAGGATGGAGCTACAGTCGGATGGCAGATGATCGCTCCTAGGTGAGCAGGCAAGAGCCGGGGATCTCTGCAGATGACGTCCGAACCTCTGGATGGAACTGCAGACGGATGGCAGACAGGCAAGCCGACAGGTAACAGGCAGGTAACTGGAATCAGGAGCTGAAGGCTGAAACAGAGTTAGACTGCACAGGAACAACATTGCTCGGGCACCTACATTAAGGAGGAAGCCCTTAATATAGGGTGGAGTCCTCCAGCATTGGCTGGAGACTGATTTGGAAAATGCGCGCGGCTCCTTTAAGAGCGGGGGAGGGTGCGGGCGCGCGCCCTAAGGCCAGTAGCAGGGAAGGAGCGCGCGGGACCAGCAGGGCGGAAGGAGGACGTCATAGGCGCAGAGGGGGCTGGGAGCACTGAGGACGCTGAGCGCAGGTAAGGAGAGCGACGTCCCTGTCTGGCAGCAGGCAGGGACGCGGGCGCTACACACATCACATTTGAAGTCACTTTGAGGGGTCTATATGACAGAAAATACCCAAAAGTGATGCCATTCTAAAAACTGCACCCCTCAAGGTGCTCAAAATCACATTCAAGAAGTTTATTAACCCTTTACGCGCCTCACAGGAACTGAAGCAATGTGGAAGGAAAAAATTAACATTTAACTTTTTTTGCAAAAACTTTACTTCGGAACCAATTTTTTTTATTTTCTCAACTGTTAAAAGAAAAAATGAACCACAAAATTTGTTGTGCAATTTCTCCTGAATAAGCCGATACCCCATATGTGGGGGTAAACCACTTTTTGGGCGCACGGCAGAGGTCGCAAGGGAAGAAGCGACATTTGACTTTTTCAACGCAGAATTGGCTGGACGCCATGTCGCGTTTGTAGAGGCCCTGATGTGTCTAAACAGTGGAAACCCATCACAAGTGACCCCATTTTGGAAACTATACCCCCTAAGGAACTTATCTAGATGTGTGGTGAGAACTTTGAACCTCCAAGTGCTTCACAGAAGTTTATAACATAGAACAGTGAAAATAAAAAATCATATTTTTTTCCACAAAAACAATCTTTTCACCCCAATTTTTATTTTCCCAAGGGTAACAAGACCCCAAAAGTTTTTGTGCAATTTGTCCTGAGCATGCTGATATCCTATATGTGGGGTAAACCACTGTTTGGGTGCATGGCAGAGCTTGGAAGGGAAGGAGCGCCGTTTGACTTTTTCAACTCAGAATTGGCTGGACGCCATGTCGCGTTTGTAGAGGCCCTGATGTGTCTAAACAGTGGAAACCCATCACAAGTGACCCATTTTGGAAACTAGACCCCCTAAGGAACTTATCTAGATGTGTGGTGAGCACTTGGAACCCCCAAGTGCTTCACAGAAGTTTATAACTCCCGGGCATGAAAATAAAAAGTCATATTTTTTCCACAAACCTGATCGTTTAGTCCCCAATTTTTTATTTTCCCAAGGGTAACAGGTAGAGTTGAGCGATACTTTCCGATATCCAAAAATATCAGATCGGAATAGTATCGCCGATATCACTAAATATCGGCGATACTCGATTCCGATACCGGAAGTCCCATGTAAGTCTATGGGAACAAAATATCGCAACTAAAAAAACACTTTCTTTCCTTGTAAACACAAAATATACACACATAGAATACATATATATATATATATATTGTAAGGTTTCCAACTCACTCAGCTGCGACAGAGGTAATCAGGACGCACTTTTATATCAAAAGTTCATGGTTTATTTGCTTCATAAACCTCAAAGCACATCTAGTACAAGTCTTCAGTACTTCAGCTCCTGCCTGGAGCCTCACTCCTCATAGACACAGAGTCCTCTCTGTAATGTCCCGCCAGGACACATACATGGAAGTCTGTTCACACTCACAGACTCCCACACACTCTCTAACAGGTGCCAAGCACACTTCTTACATAGGTGTAACCCTGCCCACCTGTGAGGTCAGGATCACATGGTCAGGTCACCTGACCATGACTTCATCACAGGTCCTTCAGATACACATATTACATACAGGTTTCATCCCGAGTATTTAGACACAAGCCCTTTGGGTGGGTTTGTAGGTGACTGGACCCTCCCAGCTCTCCTAGTCACCTAGAAGCCTCCCAATATATAGCCAAACTCTCAGCAGTATATCTGCTGAACAAAATATGCTTAGGCTTCCATCACAGGGCCACCCCACCTCTGTGATACATAATGTCCATCCATCACATGCCTCCATGCATATCCCGAGGGCCATACACAGTGCCCCCTAGCTGCATCAGGGGTCATTACACCACATACCTCCCCCCTCTGTTCAAACTTGTGGGGTTGAACACTTTTTCCCCGACCAGAGATCCATCTCGGTCGTCTCTGCCAGTCAAACCGTCTCTCTAAGTCGGACCCTGCTACTAATCTCTTTGGTAGGCGTCTGTCCTCCGACTCTGTCACATCTGTTGCTGACGAGGCCCCCCTGTCAGACCACCCGCATCCCCAGCGGTCAGTACGGCGTCGCAATTCACTTGCACCCATACGTCCTGTCTGGTCTGAGTCCTTTCCATTTCGTCCACTACAGGTTCTCCTGCTTAGGTCACTCATCACTGAGCTAACTGAGGCATCACTATTTCCTGTATTATCTCCAGCTTGAGGATTTCTCGTCTTAAGCGAACCTCTTCGCCTCTCAATACCACGGGTTGAAGGTGGAGACCATCTTCTTTCCATTTCCCGTATGTTTCTGTTGACCTGCTCCCTCTCAAGTCGTAGCTGCTCTACTTCTCTCAGGTACGACACAGATACTCCAGGAGCATCCGGATATACCCAAGGCTCTCCCTGTATCCGACAACGAGGAAAGGAACCATCCCGTTTCACCCCTGACCTGGTCTTCGTCATCAGCCGGAATCCTGACTCTCGTCACACCGGACTTGTTCACCATCTCCTGCATCACTTTCCCGAGTCTTCCAATGACTTTCTTCACCAGACCTCTGGGCACTTGAACGATGTCTTCCATCAAGCCAAGCTGATTTTGAGCCTTCCTTGCTTGCTCCAAACGTCGAGTGGCTTCGTGATTTCTCAACAGGATCAGTTGCTTTGTGCGGAGACAATGTAGGTGCATGTCCCTCAGGATAGCCACTCGCTTCATTGTGACTTCCCTAGTCGACAGTACGACTAACTGTTTCATCTCTGGCACCCAGTTCACACTGCATGCTTCTACTGCTTTTCTAAAGGCCTCATGCACCTCCTCACTGGCACATACTTCTCGCAGGTCTTCGGGTATCTCTATTATACATTTGAAAAGCGATGTCTCCTTTTCCTGAACATGCGGTTGGACCTCCTCATCCTGAGCATCAGCGCAGTTCTTCAAGACCTCAGCATTTCTTGTGTGGCCATCTGTGTGGCACTTCGCTTGCTGTACTTCGTCTCCCGTGGATTTCTGGAGCTGGGCACCAGGCTCCTCCTCGATCTTGAGCTTACGGAGAACTTTATCTCGCTCCTCTGCCAAGCCGCGACACTCATCCTCTCTCCGGAGAAGCTCCTGCTGGTGCTTCACTTGGGCCTCTCTGAGCTTAGAGACTTCCTTCTCCAGCTCCTCCATTCTGTGCTCAATTATTCGTCTCAGGACCCTTTCCTGCTCGACTGCCTCTTTCACTGTTTCTTTACACAGCTCTATCTCCCGGTCCTGCTCTCTTTTAGCCAGCACATGTCGCACCATCACTTCTTTAATCACAATTTCAGATGGGCACTCTTGTCCACTCACACTCTGCTTCTTCAGAGTTTCGCCTGTTCCGGCATCCGCAGCTTCAACTGTCTCACGACTCTTAGTAACTTCAGAGAGCTCCAGCTCTGCCTCCGGTACTCTGGAGCCTTCATCATACTGAGCCATTTCACCCTTTCCGGGCATTGCAGATGTGGATCTACTACAGGTCTGTTCTACCTCCAGCCCTACCTCTGTGCTGGGATTTGTCAGAGATAATATGGCCTCTTCATCAAGGACAGTAACCTGACCAGTACCTGACCCTGACTCTTCCTCATCATTTCTCTTCTTAGCGGATGTAGCCTGTCCCGCCTTTCCGCGGCCCCTGCGGCGAGAGGAAGATCGGACATTTTTACTCAGCTCCACCTTACTGTACTCGCTTTCCCTTGCGGTCGAGTCACAGTCTGGACAGGAGTCACTCTCGGGGCCCCTCTCGTTACCCTCTAACCGGGTGTCCGTTCTAGAGGTCTTATCTACCAGATCGTCATTGGTTCTACTGTCATACATTTCAGATGACATCATGTCAGTAAGTCGGGCAGAAGCATCCTTTCCTCCTGTGTCACCGTCTGACTTGTCAGTTTTGGGAGGTGTCACTGTCCCAATGTCTGTCACCCCAACAGTAGACAGGCCTCCCTCCTGCTGTAGAGGAACTCCCCTGTCCCACAAGCCAGAGAACAATTTAGAGTCCCGACCTATGACCACTGGACACGACAAATTAGGGATTATAGCGACATCCTGTCCTGCAAAGCCCCAGCCTGTCTCAAAGATTACCCTGGCCACTGAATAATCCTTGGTGTTCCCATGGATACAGGTGACCCCCACCTTTCTTCCAGGGATTTGAAACCCGTCAGGTGCTACCTTTACTATAGTCACCGGACTCCCCGAGTCGACCAGACCCACCACCTCGTCATCGTGTATCTGCAGAGCACACCCCCGTAGTAATGTGCCGGGCGGATAGTTCCTAAGGCAGACTGGACACATATAAGATATTTGTCTCGGGCAACAGTTTGTCTGAGCCTCCCCTTTAACGTTGGGATCCTCCACCTCCTTTTTTCCATCCGCCCCTTTTTGGGTTGCCGCCCCCTTTTGGGACTCCGCCCCCTTTTGGGCCATCATCCCCTTTTGGGTTGCCACCCCCTTTTGGGACTCCGCCCCCTTTTGGCCATCACCCCTCCTTGGGTTGTACACCGTGGACTCTGCTACGGCTCTACCAGACCCCAGTTCGTACAGACCCTTATGTCTCTCGGGGCTGGTACCGTCACTTTAAGAGGTCACCCACTCTGGACCTGAAGTCCTTATGGTACCTCACCAGCTCCTGCTGGTACTGCCACCACCCGCCAGCACCTCCGGCTACCGCGCACAAGCCGCTGCTGCCACTGCAGCTCTTGCTGCTGCAGAACCTCTTGCTGCAAGTCACTGTAGCTCTTGCTACCATAAGTCTCTGCACGCTGCGCTGTCTTGCCGCTTGTCACCTTCGTGACCCCACGAGTCACAGCCAGCCGCTTGTCACCTTCATGACTCCATGAGCCACAGCAC
This sequence comes from Oophaga sylvatica, assembly GCA_033576555.1. Taxonomy (NCBI): domain Eukaryota; kingdom Metazoa; phylum Chordata; class Amphibia; order Anura; family Dendrobatidae; genus Oophaga; species Oophaga sylvatica. The sequence continues at coordinate 1,703 of JARQOD010001399.1, read as the reverse complement.
ACACCTCACACGTGTTCCAGAAGGAAAAAAAAACACCAAAAAGAAAAAAAAATCGTTTCTCACCACTCTTCTCACTGATCCCGATCAGCCCAACACGGTTGTCAAAACCGTCCCCTGTTGGCTTCAGCCACACAGGTTCCTGGAGACCTCAGCCTCAGAGGTACCCAGCAAACACAAAAAATACAGTCTTTCTCACTGACCCGTCAGCACAATACAGACTCCTGTCTGTTACTCTTGGCCACAGAGATTTTCCGGACACCTCCTTTCTCATAGAGGCATCCCACAAAGGAAAAAACAGTCTCACTGACCCGTCAGTACAACACAGACTCCTGTCTGTTACCTGCTGGCCACGCAGGTTTCCGGACACCTCCTCTGAGGTATCTTCTCAGCATGCTTTTTTTTTTTTTTACTTCACTTTTCAATGACCCCGGTCAACATAACAGACTCCTGTCTGTCACCACTGCTTAACAGCGTCTTCAGATACCTCATATCTTCAGAGGCACCACATAAACATAAATGCACAGTTTATTCGTGACCACTGGTCACACTCACGGTTTTCACAGACCGTCCGTTCCTGCATCCGATTCCTCATTCCCAGTCCTGGAACATGTGCTCCTTGGGTCGCTGCCAGCATTCCATCCACCAATTGTAAGGTTTCCAACTCACTCAGCTGCGACAGAGGTAATCAGGACGCACTTTTATATCAAAAGTTCATGGTTTATTTGCTTCATAAACCTCAAAGCACATCTAGTACAAGTCTTCAGTACTTCAGCTCCTGCCTGGAGCCTCACTCCTCATAGACACAGAGTCCTCTCTGTAATGTCCCGCCAGGACACATACATGGAAGTCTGTTCACACTCACAGACTCCCACACACTCTCTAACAGGTGCCAAGCACACTTCTTACATAGGTGTAACCCTGCCCACCTGTGAGGTCAGGATCACATGGTCAGGTCACCTGACCATGACTTCATCACAGGTCCTTCAGATACACATATTACATACAGGTTTCATCCCGAGTATTTAGACACAAGCCCTTTGGGTGGGTTTGTAGGTGACTGGACCTTCCCAGCTCTCCTAGTCACCTAGAAGCCTCCCAATATATAGCCAAACTCTCAGCAGTATATCTGCTGAACAAAATATGCTCAGGCTTCCATCACAGGGCCACCCCACCTCTGTGATACATAACGTCCATCCATCACATGCCTCCATGCATATCCCGAGGGCCATACACAGTGCCCCCTAGCTGCATCAGGGGTCATTACACCACTATATATATATATATATAATATATATATATATACATGTCATTGTGACATATATATATACATATATGTATAGTTTATACACTTCTACATAGTAAAATAGCCTCTGATTCAATTGCCGGGTAAAGCTGGCTTCTGTGAAAAGACAGAAGCACCCGAAATGAAATGACACTTGGTGTACATAGGGTTAACCATGTCTTTTCATGTCGTTTGCTATCTGATTTGCACAAACAATTACATCAGTCTATGTGTGCAAAATTTCACACATTTAGCAAAAAAGTCCGTTTTTTTTACAACGAATTTACAATTTTAATTAACCCCTACAGGTGTGAAATTTTGCACACATAGACTGATGTAATTGTTTGTGCAAATCAGATAGCAAAGGACATGGTTAACCCTATGTACACCAAGTGTCATTTCATGTCGGGTTCTGCATTTT
>JARQOD010001398.1:0-99319 GCA_033576555.1 Oophaga sylvatica | reverse complement strand
ATGATTGTACTTTAAGGATGTACATTCAATTGTTTTTTGAAAAAAAGATTTATACTATGTTCGGACGTCCCCAGCTTTAAAGTAGTGCACATTCTCACTTGAAGAGTTTTTCATTCTTCGCCATACGTTTTAGCCATTTTTAAAAGTAATGCAACTCGACTACATTCAATCAAAAAAAAAAAAAAGCCAAATAAAAAGACATCACCATTGGGCATTTTTTTGAAAGCATTTCCAAATGTAAGTAATGCAAAGAATGGTAAAGGGAAAAGAAAATTTCTTTTGACTATTTTGGAAAAATTTTTTTAAAAAATTTTTTCCAACTTACTCAAAGTTTGCCTCTGGCTATTCAATGGCGACCTGGGCATTTTACCTTAGGTGCAGAGAATAGAAAAAGGGGGGATTTTTGGGGAATTGCGCATTGTATTTAATTTCTGAATAGTACAGGGTTTTGATTAGGGAATCCCTGCATTTACCCCCAAAGCTTGCTTCATAACAAAATCCATACTGTGGCTTTTGATTCCTTCCACTCACGTATTTTATAATTCATGCAAGAAAAGCAGGTAAACTCTTGCGTTCTAGCCTGGAATAAATGAAAACATATATACTTACATAGCTTTACATTGTCAAAAATCACCTTAAACAATCCTATGATATTTTCTGATTCCCCTTGCTAAAATATTGCACTGAAAAAATTTCAGCCAAGGTGGGTGCAAGTTTTCATTTTCATCGTCCACCTAATTAAAATGAGCATAAATTCAAGCAAAAAAAGAAAAAAGAAATGAATCAAATGGGGTCAAGAAAAAGCATCCATGGAAAATATTAATAATAATAGGATAATGTGAGGGTTCTTTCTAAATAAAGTAATAATATCACATTAGTGTAAAGGGTACATAATAAAAAAAAGAAATCTCTTTTATAGGTGTTACATTGTTTTGACACTTGGAGACGTTTGCAGTATTCAAGGTGTGTCCTATGCGTGGCTTCCACCAGCATCTGGACGGGACTGTCTGCATGTCTAGTGAGAAGTGTCTAAGGGACATTTGAAGGTGAGGTGTCCTGGTCTTACTTCAGAAGTCGCTAGCATCTTTACATGATAGATGTAAAATGTTAGAATTCCACCCAAAGAAACAAAACACATTTCATGTCGACGAGGTCAAGTCCAAGTCACATTGCTAAAGCATACCACAATGCAGCCTGTGTAACCTGCTGTCTCCACGCTTCGCAAATACGCACGCAGAAGCAAACTCTGACACAAATTATGATGCCTCACACCTTTCAGTCTTCTGTTTTGACAGCCAATATACAGAAATAATAAGGAACAAAACACAGAATCACTCTTTGCAGTAGAATGTGTTCCACCTCACTGCACAACCTAGTGGGTTGCAACAAATGATATCCCAGAGAAGTCCTACTCCTGCACTGCAGGTGATAAGAGCTGTCATTTTCTCGGTATACCACAGCTTCATGCCTCCCTCTACTGGTACTTCAAAGACTGGCACATTATGACTCATTCCATATCCTAAAAAGCAGCTCTGATATTTAGCATTGGGACCCATTTTCACGTCGAGTTGGAAATGGGCCAAAAAAAAAAAAAAAGTTACTGCACGTATGTTCCAGCGCTATCATATTCTTCACATATTGCAAATGCTGCCATTTCATTGGTGAAAAAAACTTCTCTACCTTGCAACATTCAGATATCTAATACTAGAGCATTAGATGCAGCATGCCCAAGGCACAGCTCTGCTGGTCAATAAATTTCAGCACAGTTCTCCAAGACAGCACATGCTGCAACCACAGGATTGTATTCAAGAAAGCAGAAAAGGAAACAACAAGCAAATCCGAGACAGTGTCAGGAGAGAATGCAAGGCTGTGCCTGGAATGCCATGATTAGCAGGGCTAAGAAATCACCCAGGAACCCTGCCATCAGCATGGCTGCACTAGACCTAGTTTCAGCACCAGCAGGGATGGGACAGCTCCCTAGCAGCAGGCAAGGTAAGGGGTCAAGACAAAGGGAAATGATCAGCCAGTACCTTGTCTTCTTCAGCAGAAAGGAGATCCTGCAGTTTGCCTGTCCTTTCAGTAACAACCTCTGCACCATGGAAGGAAAAGCTCGCCCCCCTCCCCCTTGAGTATCCTTTTTTTTCTGTAGCACAGTCTCCTCCTCCCCTAGTCCATGTGTGCTCTCAACAGGAACTGCAGCCGCTGCTGAAGGGCATTTAGGGAAGAGACAGCTTCATGAAGTTACTGTATCTCCTGCCTAATAATGACCAGCTAGCACAAGGGCATATAGAGGGGATGCAATGGGAGCATGCGGCAGAAACATCCAGTGCTGGCGTACATACACAGAGGCGAAGCAAGAGGATGATCAATAACCTTCCCTTTCTTCCTTTTTTTTTTTTCATCCATACATTCTCTCTTTTTTTTAATCACAGCATTTCCGGAGCATCCCACTTCCATTTATTCTATCCCACCTTCTAAGCATGTCATAAGCGAGACTATACAGTTTTTTTTTTCTCTTTGGAGTTAAAATCCATGATGACATAATGTAGAGATAAATGTGCCAGGGTAGGGTGTTACTCCACCTTTTCTCCGGGATAACGACACTTGTACCTGTTTCATTATTTATCCTTCTGGAGATCCAGCTGCTGAATGTACAGTTTATTTATGTAGTGCACTTTGTCAGCTTTAATGAAGAGGTGAAAACTGACAGAATACGTGTAAGATGTTTGCCGTACCCAACCCACAATATTACAATAAGCAGCTGCTGCCTTCATTCACTTAATCTCATTTATATTATTACATGTCTGAGGTTGCAAAGGGCTGACAATGTTTTAAAAAGAAGTGCATGTCGTGCACCATGACCTGTGAAGAACGCCCATCCTTCGTCACTTGCAAACATGCTTTTTTATTCTCAGTACCTAAGTTGGTATGTTGGTGTTGTACAGTATGTTCGCCGGCATGAAAATGAACGTTCATTATATATAGCACAAATCCATTAAGACTAGAGTTGAGCGATACTTTCTGATATCCAAAAGTATTGGAATCGGAATGGTATCGCCGATACCCAAAAAATATCGGCGATACCCGATACCGATACCGGAAGTCCAATGTAAGTCTATGGGAACAAAATATCGAAATTAAAAAAACCCCATTCTTGCCTTGTAGGTTAATTGTACATGAAGGAAAACAACAAAGAGTAATGTAGAATGTATTGGGGGAGGTTGAGGAGACATTAAAGGCATAGATGTTTAACCCAATCCAATGGAATAGCATTAATTTTTTTTTTTAGGAAATACGTTCGGATTGACGAAGAAATTGACAATGTTGTTAACCTTTTTTCTATTTTGGCAAATATGTATGTTTCACAACTTCCATGCTCTTCACCTTTTTAACTTTTGCCACACTTTCTCCTTCATAATCTTCAGCAGCATCATCTTTGTCATCAAATTATTCTTCATCTTCACCTTCTTTATCTTCTTCTAAAACTTCTTGCTTTTCATCTTTTTGTTAACATTACTCATATTGTTCTTTTTAAACTATTATTCTTCTTCATATTATAGTCCTTCATCTTCTTCATCATATTCTTATTTGTGACAGAGATTCCTGTACTTGTAATCTGTAAAAGTATGATTTTTTCATCGTTCCGTTCTTGCTGCCACAAAAGATTTAAATTACAACAGTATTTGTCCGTGTTCAGTTTAGCCTGCAGCATCAGGCATTTACCAGGGGCACCACAAGGAGGAACGGACTCACCCCCATACACTGCTTAGTCTTCTTCTGCTTATAATTTAGAGCATATATTTTGCTCTTCATTTTGGTCTTATACTTCATGTTCTTCTGCTTTTAGATCTTCTGCTTATTGTTCTTGTGTCTCTTGTTCTGTATCTTGTATTTGTAGCACAACCTTGTACCAGCTGATGTTACTGGGACACGGTTACTAAGCAGGAGGTACCTGTGCTCCAAAGCACTACCAAGGACCAGCAGACGTTGCTGGAACTCGGATACCGAGATGGAGGCACCTAGGCCAAAGGTACTGCGGAGAACCAGTTGACGGTACTGGAACCCGGACGGGTAGCAGAAGGTACAAGAGCCAATGCAAGTAACGAGGACCAGCTGACTGTGCTGGAACCCGGAGGGGCAGCAGAAGGAAAAGAGCCAATGGCACAACCGAGGACCAGCTGACGTTACTGGGACACGGTTACTAAGCAGGAGGTACCTGTGCTCCAAAGCACTACCAAGGACCAGCAGACGTTGCTGGAACTCGGATACCGAGATGGAGGCACCTAGGCCAAAGGCACTGCGGAGAACCAGCTGACGGTACTGGAACCCGGACGGGTAGCAGAAGGTACCCATGTAAATTTAAGTTGACAGGCCGCGAGCCGGCCGCAGTTACCGAATCCCACAGTACTACAGTGGGTGATTGTCCTATTGTCACAACGGAAACAGCCTTTATTTGCATATCCCGCAGCACACATAGGAAGCACCTAAACTCCAGGCACCATAGAGTCGGGTAACCCGACCGCAACACGACAGGACAACTTATTGGAGGCTAAGTGACGTTTACACTGACAGGAAACAGATGGCGTGCTGTAACCAGTCTGGGCAGGAGTGAGTACCCGTGCCAATGACACTTCTGAGCAACAACTGTCGGTGTTGGAGCCCAGGGATGAGAAGAGAACCGGTTGGAGGCAGCAGGACTTTTTGCCGTTCACACAGCAGGGGAACAGCTGACATTACTGAACCCCAGTAACACAGGAGCAAGTGTTAACTGTGCTAACAGCACTTCCAGGCAACAACTGGCGGTGTTGGAGCCCAGGGATGAGAAGACAACAGGGTGGAGGCAGCAGGACTTTTTGCCGTTCACACAGCAGGGGAACAGCTGACATTACTGAACCCCAGTAACACAGGAGCAAGTGTTGACTGTGCTAACAGCACTTACAGGCAACAACTGGCGGTGTTGGAGCCCAGGGTCAAGGAGGATGTTTAAATACTAGATCAAGTAATTTCCTTGTTACCTGTCAATTTTAAATGTCTATACTTCAAACAAGAGAAAGATAACCTTTACTACCATAAGATGATGATTTCATTTAAACTAATATCTAGATAAATAAAGAATTGACAAACATAAACACATACATTAACATGTTGAACAGCAATGCCAACCACAAAATAAATTAGTTAAGGAATCTGCTATACGGTTGTACATAAAAGCATACAAGTACATATCTGAATCCATTAATGATGGATAAGTAACAGTATGTACACCATTTTTATTGTATAGACAATGAATGTCTGACTTCAAAACATCATCAGCATTACAAGTTATCTGTGACATTACTAAAATGTTACATTTGCTGAATAATGTCACTAAACAGTTTATACAAAATTATACAATTTCCATCATGTAATACTCATAATATGTGGCAATAATCATTTTTATTAACAAACATAACCTTTAAAAAGTGCATAGTGCATTGTGAAAATTGCTATTTATGCCTGACTGTCGACTTGCAAGCATGACAATGGATAGATAAGGTATATATAGATGAGACTGCATAGCCACAGATGGTGAATGGCGATGTAATACTGTACCTCAATAAAGTGTGCGTCACTACTACATAATTTTTTTCATATAGCTTTATAAACAGGGTACGTGGATGTATGCTTGCGCCTTTGTTTTAACGCACAGACTGCCTTCCTGCTGAGACGCGTTGGGTAGTGAACAGTTGTGTGCAGTGTTCACTGTAGTCTGAGGTTTTCCTTTTTGGAGTGCAGATCACGCTCCAGTTAGTTCTTCAACCACTGCTGGTTGTAGTCTGCTGAGCGTGTGTCACTGGCACATCCTTTAAATTTTTCTCTAATTGTTGCTGATCCATTCTATTACAAATAAATAAAATCTATTAGTGTGACGCGCTTCCATCCGTATACAATACATTTGTTGCAAACACTATAGAAGTACACAAAGGGGCCTTTCACACCTACTGAACAGTTGTGTGCAGTGTTCACTGCAGTCTCTGCGGAATAACCACACTTAGGCCTTATAACTTTTCAGACTTTCTTTATCAATCTACCAAGATGAAGAAGGCAGGGAGTAAGGCACGTGGTCGTGGCCGTGGAGTTTCTTCAGGGAGAGGACATGGGGATTCTGTGGCTGCTGCGGCCCCCAGTGACACAGCATCCACCAGTTTTCCCCGTGAGCGTTCCTTTATGCGCACTTTTGTAGGAGCTCGGAGTACCCCCCTGCTGCGGGAAGAACAAATTGAAGCCGTTGTTGGTTGGATGTCAGCCAATGCATCGACTTCAATTGCTTCCACCTCCTCTCAGGACCACAGCACTGTTAAGCAACCATCTGTCTCTTCACCGCCTGTCAAATTGCCCAGGCAGTCAGAGAGTTCTGTACAGGAGCCAGCTGAGTGTCTGCTTCTGTTCTCAGAATCTATTGGCTTGCAAACAGGGGCCCAGCCAAGCAGCATTCTGTAATGTGAAGAAGAGGGAGTATGCAGTGATGCGCAACAGCTGTGTCTCTCTGAATCTGAAGAGGCGGGTGAGACAGTGTCGATGGTCAGCACACCGCAGAACGCATCTGATGATGATGAGACTCAGGTGCCAGTTTCTGTTGAGCATGGTGCTGACCGGACCACCCAACAGCAGCAGGTGTTGGCAGAGGGTAGTGGAGATGATGAGGTCCAAGACCCAACATGGCGTGAGGAACAGGAAGGTGGTGGGAGCAGCTCAGAGGAATCCTAATAATAATAATATTAATTTATATAGCGCCATCATATTACGCATCGCTTTACAGTTTTGCAGTTTAAGAACACAAGTCATAAGTAACAACGTTAACAATACAATAATTTAAGCTAAATAAGTCGCCCCTGCTCGTGACAGCTTACAATGTACAATGAGGTGGGGGAGATACAAAGTATAGGTGTTTATATACAATGGTGCATTTACAATGATGGTCCAGCCATCTTCAGGGACTGAGGGATGGAGATAGTGAATGGGCTAGAGACACACACACACATACACACTTACACAGAATACATAGAATGACTTTGATTAGTGAATGTGATAGGCCGCTCTGAACAATTGTGTTTTGAGGGAGCGCCTGAAACCATGCAAATTGTGGATAGTACTAATTTCTTGGGGTACAGCATTCCAGAGGATTGGCGTAGCGCGGGAGAAGTCTTGGAGTCGGGAGTGGGAGGTACATATTAGTGCAGAGGTTAGTCGAAAGTCGTTTGCAGAGCGCAGCAGTCGGTTAGGCTGATAGATAGAAATGAGGGAGGAGATGTAGGAGGGGTGCTGCACTGTGGTTAGCTTTGTGGCTGAGAACCAGTACTTTGGTTGAAAGCTGGGAGAGGCCTAGAGAAGTGGTTAGTGATAGAAGGAAGATAGAGGAAGACATTGCCCCAACGGTACAAACAGGAGGGAGAGTTAGGCTGCAGACTCGGTTGCCTGTAGCCTCCAGTTTGGCACCTGTTCGGAGCAGTTGTCTTCCAAAAGTCAAAACGTGCGCTCCCAGGACTTGCACTGTGTAGTCCTTTTTTCACACACTTGCACATGATATTTGCTATGTCAAATGCAAGCTGTGTAATCAAAAATTAAAAATAGCTAAAAGTGTCAGTCACCTCAATAACACAAATATGTGGAAACATGTGCGGACAAAGCACGTAGTTGAGTTACAAAGACACACTGGAGATGTAGGCCAACCTACAGCAGCACCTACATCTTCAGGTTGTGTTGAAGCCTCTTCATCGAACTCACACACAGCTGGTTCTGCTTCCTCACAGGATCGCCATGGAAGAACCTCGGCCACTGTTGTCCAGAGACAAAGTGTTATTCCACACACAGCAGCAAGTTCCCTGTCATCCTCACACTCCCAGGCCACAAAACAGCCATCGGTAGCACAGGCATGGGATAAAAGACGGCCATACTCCGCAAACCATGCACCAGCACAGGCTCTGAATGCTGGCATTGCAAAACTCCTGTCCCTTGAAATGCTGTCATTCAGGCTGGTGGAGACAGACAGTTTCCGTAACTGAATATCATTGTCAGTCCCACAATACAATGTGCCAAGCCGATTTTATTTCAGCAGGCAAGCCGTCCCTGGTCTGCAAAAGCATGTTGAGGGAAAAATTAAACATACGCTACTAAACGCCCTCAGTAGCAAGGTCCACCTGACCACCGATGCGTGGACCAGTACCCATTGTTATGATCTGCTACTACAACCAGTAAGGAAAGAAGGGAATTCTGTCCCTACAATACAACTAAGCTGAATCCCTACGATGTAACGGGGAACCTGATCCTGCGACCAGACCTGCTAAAGTCCTCATCTAGTGTGAACGAAGACCTATAGTTGCGAGGGAGGAATCCCTACAAGATCTAGGGACTGGGAGAAAAGGTGGACACCTCCTAACATAAATTGTAGCATGTATAATTAAACAGAAAAAAAAATACTTTGCGATCCTAACATCAAGCAAAACTGACTGATTAAGGCACCTAAGCACCCGGCTAGCTTAACAGTAGATAATACAATGAAGTCAAGCAAAGCCAGAAGGGCGGAGCCAGACTAAATAGGGAAAAAAGGTCATGTGACCAGCAAACTGAAACAAAACCTAACAAGAGGGTTCTAACACCCATGGCCAGGGACAATACCTTTCCCTCACTGCCCATTGGGTCAATGTTGTGTAGCCGGGTACTGATCTTGCGAGTGTCGCTGTACGTGTTCTGCCAACTCCAAGGATTGCAGTAATCAAGTCTGTACACATTGACTCCTCCTCCTACTCCAGTTCCTCAGAATCATCGCTGCAGGAGCCGTCACGGTCTACCTCCACATGGACCCGTGAACGTTTACCTGTTGCGACCGATATGAGCACAGCCGTGTCCAAATGTCAACAGGCCGTCCTGAAATTAATTTCCATGGGGAATCTTAGCCACACAGCGCAGGAGCTCTGTAATGCCATAAAGCAGGAGAGCGACGTGTGGTTTTTGGAAGCGAATCTACAGGCAGGCTTGGTAGTGTGTGACAATGGCAGAAATCTGGTGGCAGCTCTGGGCCTTGGCAACCTCACTCACATAGCATGTCTGTCATATGTGCTCAACTTGGTCGTGCAGAGTTTTTTGAGGGACTATCCGGATCTTGATGCACTGCTGCACAAGGTCCGCCTAGAGTGCGCTCACTTGAGACGTTCCAGCATGGCCAGATCGCTGATTGCAGCTCTGCAACGCAGATTTCGCCTTCATGAACATCGCATCATATGTGACGTACCCACCAGGTGGAATTCCTCGTTACATATGTTGGAGCGGTTGTGTGAGCAGCAGCCAGCAGTAATGGAGTATCAGCTGCATCAGGCGCAATCAACTCGCAATTAGCGCCGTTCACACTTCACCACTACTGAGTGGGCCTCTATAATAATAATAATAATAATATTCTTTATTTATATAGCGCCATAATATTCCGCAGTGCTTTACAGTTTAACAGTTTCAAAACAAAAGTCATAAGTAACAACGTTAACAATACAATAATTTAAGCTAAATCAGCCGCCCCTGCTGGTGAAAGCTTACAATCTACAATGAGGTGGGGAGATACAAAGTACAGGTGTTTATATACAATGGTGTTTTTACAATGATGGTCCAGCCATTTTAAGGGAGTGAGGGATGCATGGAGATAGTGAATGGGCTACACACACAGACTTACACATAGAATGACTTTGATTAGTGAATATGATAGGCCACTGTGAACAAATGTGTTTTGAGGGAGAGCCTGAAACCATCCAAATTGCGGATAGTCCTAATTTCTTGGGGTACAGCATTCCAGAGGATTGGCGCAGCGCGGGAGAAGTCTTGGAGTTGGGAGTGGGAGGTACGGATTAGTGCAGAGGTTAGTCGAAGGTCGTTTGCAGAGTGCTGCAGTCGGTTAGGCCGATAAATATAAATGAGGGAGGAGATGTAGGGGGGTGCTGCACTGTGGAGAGCTTTGTTGGTGAGAACCAGTAATTAGAATTGGATCCTATAATGAATGGGCAGCCAGTGTAATGAGTGGCGAAGGACTCTATGAAGGACATCTGCCACGTTTTGCGTGCGTTTGATGAGTCAACGCGGATGGCGAGTGCAGATGATGCACTAGTCAGCCTGACTGTCCCCCTTATCTGCCTGCTTCAAAAAACACTGCAAGCACTAAGGCATGAGGTTTTGGAAGAGGTGGAGGATGAGGAGTCACAAATTCCATCACCTTCTGGACAGTCAGCGCAACGTGGTTCCTCACAAAGGGCTGGAGGACTTTCAAAGTACCATGCTGTATCAACAATTGAACCTCCAGAGTCGCTGTCTATATTTTCATAACCATTCCAAACTTTTAATGTATTTACAAAGCACATAATGTACAGTTTTTGTCTATCCTTTTGTAATGCTATTGTGTTTCCATAAACTGATGTTACAGAATTATGATACAATGTTTTTAAATTTTGAGTTTTAAATTTTGTAAATTTTTATGTATTTGAAGGACTTTGTGAGGAGGATGAGGAGGAGTCAATGGAGGAGGAAGACATCGCTCCAGAGGGAGGTAGACAATGCTCTAGTCAGTATGTAGACCAAGGGTGGGGTGATGCACAGCAGGCAGAGATGACGCCTCTTGCAGGGGACAACGTTTCTTGGCCAGTTGGGAGTCTGCAGCACATGGTTGATTTCATGCTGCAGCGCCTGAGAAACGACCGCCGCATCGAACACATTCACACCACGTCTAATTATTGGGTGTACACCCTCCTAGACCCTCGCTACCGGGACAACTTACAAAGCCTCAGCACACCGTTGAACCGGGAGCGTAAAATGCGGAAGTACCAAGACACACTGGTGCAATCCATAATGTTCTCCATTCCAGCCGAGAGCACTGCTGCTGCTACTGCTTTACAAAGCAGCTCTGTGCGTCGAGGCAGTGGAGACAGCTCTGCAACAAGAGGGAGCACAAGCAGCGCCTCTGTACAGGGCAAGAACAGTATGTTCCAAATGTGGCGAAGTTTTGTGGCAGCGTCACCAATGTCTACACCATCCGAGACGGCTCCAGTCAGCAGGAGGCAACATTTCCGTAAGATGGTGACAGACTACATGTCTTGCCCTCTCAGTGTACTCCCAGATGGCTCTTCCCCATTCAAGTTTTGTGTCTCTAAACTGGATACATGGCCAGAGCTTAGCCAGTATGCATTGGAGGTGCTGGCTTGCCCTGCTGCCAGTGTATTATCGGAGCGCGTCTTTACTGCTGCAGGCGGTGTACTAACAGACCGTTGCATGCGACTATCCTCCGATAATGTAGAACGGCTTACTTTTCTGAAAATGAACTAGGCATGGATCTCGCCTGAATTTGCCTGTCCGGTTTCAGATTAACTAACTGGTTGGCAACGTTTTCCATGTCTCCTGTTATGTTCATCTTTCTACCACCTGAGCTATACTCCCTGGGCTACAACACTGCCAGTTGCTGCTCAGAAGTGTCGTGTCCACAGACCAATACACAAGCTATAGTGATAGTGGGGTTCAGTAACGCCTGCTGTTCCCCTGCTGTGTGTCTGACAAAAATTAATGCTGCTAACTCCAAATTAAAGTTCAAATTAAAGTTCAAACATCTCATACTAGGCCTCAGGCTACACCCTCCTTGACCCTGGGCTCAGAAGTGTTGGATGCACAGATCAAAACAATCGATGATGTGTTTGTGGGGTTCAATAACGCCTGCTGTTCCCCTGCTGTGTGTCCGGCAAAAATTACTGCTACCTAGCTACACATGTTGAAAAAAACATGACATGTTAAAGTGGCTAGTGCTACACATAGATATCAGGCTACACCCTTATTTCTAAGCTGTAAACAAGTGAAACGTCACATTTAAAACCATTCAATGATTACTGTTGGTAACAAATCTGTAACTAAATAATTGTGACATATTATGGCCGATATCCACATGTCTAACACAAATGCTAACACAAAAGCATACTTATCCTATAGGGTACTGATGGTGAACCTTCTCACTCCATAACTTTGACAAATCCAACTCACATCATGTCTCAAATGCTGCAATGTTGGAAGTGCATAATGTGGGTTGAACTTTGACAACAGCTGCAGTGCGAAGGTTATCCTTCTGTGTTCTTGGCTTTTAAATAAAAGCATACAAGTAAATATAATAATATATTGTTGATTAAGGGACGTAATGTACACCTGTAATATTGTGCAAACAATGGATGTAGGACTATTCCTCTTCAACATTACTTATATTTGTGTCATTTGAAAAAATACATATTTTAGTTAAAAATTAAAAAACCATGTTCACTAGCTGTGAAAGGCCCCTTTGTGTACTTCTATATTGTTTGCAACCAATGTATTGTATACGGATGGAAGCACGTCACAGTAATAGATTTGAATTATTTGAAATAGAATGTAGCAGCACCAATTCGAGAAAAATGTGAAGGATGAGGCAGTGAGACACGCTCAGCAGAGTACACGCAGCGGTGGTTGAAGTAAGTGGAGCGGGATCTACACTCCTACCAAAAATTTAAACCTCAGACTAGAGTGAACAGTGAACACAACTGTTCACTTGCTGTGAAAGGCCTTTTTGTGGACTTCTATTATGTTTGCAAGCAATGTATTGTATTTTGATGGAAGAGCGTCACACTAATAGATTTTAGTAAATTGAAAATAGAATAAAGCAGCACCAATTTTAGAAAAATGACAAGGATGAGCCAGTGACAGACACTCAGCAGAGTACACGCAGCGGTGGTTGAAGTAAGTGGAGCGGGATCTACACTCCTACCAAAAATTTAAACCTCAGACTAGAGTGAACACTGAACACAACTGTTCACTTGCTGTGAAAGGCCTTTTTGTGGACTTCTATTATGTTTGCAAGCAATGTATTGTATTTTGATGGAAGAGCGTCACACTAATAGATTTTAGTAAATTGAAAATAGAATAAAGCAGCACCAATTTTAGAAAAATGACAAGGATGAGCCAGTGACAGACACTCAGCAGAGTACACGCAGCATTAGTTGAAGAAGTAACTGGAGCGTGATCTGCATTTAAAAAAAAAAATACCTCACAGACTGCAGTGAACACTGAAACACAACTGTTCACTATCTATGAAAGGCTCCTTTCTGTACTTCTACAGTGTTTGCAACCAATGTATTGTTTACGGATGGAAGCGCATCACACTATAATTTCTATTGAATGGAGCAGCTAGAATTACACTAAAGAAAGAAAAAATAGTCTGTGAGTGACACGTGCAGATGCCTACAGACAGCGTTGGATGCAGAGCAAACTGCAGCGTCACCTGCACTCTCACACACACACCTTGCACAGAGCTGTTAAAACAACACTGCAAGGCAAAAGGAAGCTTTACACAGCGGTTGGTAAACTAGCCTGCCTAAAACAAAGTACACAAAATCGCAATCTCTAACTGTCCCTCAGAGTCAGCAGAGCAGCGTTCTGTCCCTAACTGAGTTCACAGCACAGTGACGCTAAAATGGCGGCGGCGCCTTTTATAGTGCATTCTGACATCATTTCAGCAGCCAATCACAGCCATGCCATTAGTTAAGATGACCGCAGCAGTACAGGATGTGCCCACACTTCGTAGGATTCCTCATTGGCTGACTAAAATCACAGTGCCTCTCAAAGAATTATGGGAACTTCCGATTCCGGTATACGATATAGGAAAAATATCGGAACTAAGTATCGGAATTCCGATACAGCGAATATCGGCCGATACCCGATACTTGCGGTATCGGAATGCTCAACACTAATTAAGACCCCACGGCAAAAAATAAAATGCAAAGATCTGTAGTGCTTTATAACATTAAGGGTTAAAAACCCCATCAACTAGGATTGTGCGAGTGCATCTGAATGTGTGATATTGTATGTATGTAATTAGCAGGTACTCCTAATAACTAATATGGGTGGCCAGTCAGGTTTCATGTGCTATCAAAGATATAAATTAATATTAAAGGGGTTGTCATCTTTTTGAAAATCTCCATCACAGGCTACAGTTTGTTATTTGAAACAAAAAACAAAAACACACTCTTTACACACTGTTGCTGGGTGCACTGATGAGTCTTCTGGCTCGGCTCCCAAAGTCCACTTTTAGCTGAGATACGGTATGCCTATGGGGGGTGCATTATAGTTCAGAGTCTGCCTATGGTGGAGTACATTATACCAGATAGAGTTTGCCTATGAGGGATGCATTATACTATAGAGTTTGCCTATTGGGGGTGCATTATACTATAGAGTCTGCCTATGGAGAATGCATTATATTAGACTCTGCCTATGGGGGTGCATTATACTATATAAAGACTGCCTATGGGGGTGCATTATACTATAGAGTCTTCCTATGGGGGTGCATTATACTATAGAGTCTGCTTATGGGGGATACATTATATTATAGAGTCTGCCTATGAGGGGTGCATTATACAATATAAAATTTGCCCATGGTGGTGCATTATACAATATAAAGTCTGCCCATGGAGAGTGCATTATACAACATAGAGTCTTCCTATGGAGGCTGCATTATAAAATATAGAGTCTGCGTATGGGGGTGCATTATACAATATAAAGTATGCCTATGGGGTGCATTATACAATATAAAGTAAGCCTATGGGGGTGCATTACACAATATAGAGTCTGCCTATGGGGAATCATTATACTATGTAGAGTCTGCCTATGGTGAGTGCATTATAGCAGAGGCCCATGGGGAGTACATTAGACTATATGGAGGCCTATGGGGGAGTGCATTATACTATATTGAGAACTATCTGGTGCATTATACTATATGGAGGCAATCTAGGGGGCCATCATACAGTGTGGAGATTACAGTGAAGGGGCCATCATACAATGTTGGAGCCATCAAACGGTGTGGGGGCTACTAAGGGTCAGTATACTGTGTGGGTGGTACTATACAGTGAGGGGACAAAAATGCTGTGTATAAGAGAGCATCATACTGTGTATAGGGGAGCTGTACAGGGGGAGACTTGGGATATTATTAAATGTAAAATGGGCACTTATTGTCATAGGGGAGCTTAGGTGGAGTAATAGGGACAAACACGACAGCAGCGGCTCAGCTTTGGGGAATTAGAAGGATAAGGAGTTTGTGCAGGTTGGGAATAGTCCCATTGGGACAATGCTGAAAATTTGTGACGTGAAATGTGTCTTTGTTGTAATCTCTGCAGCCGACTCGTGGCTGGAAGAAGTTGTCATGTCGGTCTGGGCCAGATGGAAAATACAGGAAAAGTGAATGTCAGCTCTAAGTCACCATCTATAACTGTGCTGTAATCACTTATATGTTCCATAGGGCTGGTATCTACCACTGATCATATGGCGGTAATATCAGTGTTGGTCTTTGAATAGAGATTATTTTCAGCAACAGGTCGGTCATCTCCTGAGGTTCCCTTACACTTTTATGGTGCGTCACCCTGTTGTAATAAAGGTTACCCGGTTAGTGGCCCACTCAGAAGTTTTGTCCCCTGAACAAAAACCCTAGCTACTTCTCTGATCCACCCCCATGCTTAATGGTTGGTGAGATGTTCTTTTCCTGAAATTCTATGCCGTTTATAATTCATACATACTTTTATCATTGTGGCCAAAGAGTTCTATTTTTACCTCATTGGTCCACAAGATTTGTTTTCAAATGCATCAGGATTGTTTAGATGTCCTTTAGCATACTTCTGAGGCTGAAATTTATAGTGAGGATGCAGGAGAGGTTTTCTTCTGATGACTCTTCCATGAAGGCCATATTTGTACAGGTGTCTCTGAGCAATAGAACAATGTACCACTCCAGAGTCTGCTAAATCTTTCTGAAGGTCTTTTGCAGTCAAGTGGGGTTCTGTTTCACCTGTCTAGCAATCCAACGAGCAGCTCTCACTAAAATCTTACTTGGTCTTCCAGACCTTGTCTTGATTCCCACTGTTCATATTAACTGCCATTTCTTAATTAAATTTCAAACTGAGGAGAGGGCAACTTGAAAACTCTTTGCTATTTTCTTATAGCCTTTTCCTGCTTTGTTGGACTCCACCATTTTCATTTTCAGAGTGCTAGGTAGCTGATTAAAAGAACGCATGCCTGCTGTTTATTTAGCACAAAGTTAGAGGAGACTGGGCTTTATAAAGCTGGGAAATTTGAATCACCTGGCCTTTGCTAATAATGACAGAGAACAATCCATAACCCTAACAGGCTTATTAAGATCTGAAACATTTATCAAAGTTATCTGAGCCCACAAGTCTCCAAGGGTGCCCAACCTCTTTTATCAACCCTTTTTCCTTTTTATAATTATTAAAATGTAAAAAAATGACTAGATATACAGTGGGTACGGAAAGTATTCTAACATAGTAACATAGTTATTAAGGTTGAAGGAAGACTTTAAGTCCATCTAGTTCAACCCATATCCTATCCTAACCTGCCCTAACATGTTGATCCAGAGGAAGGCAAAAAAACCCAAGTGGCAACAGTAAGTTTCACATTGGGGAAAAAAATTCCTTCCCGACTCCACATACAGCAATCAGACTAGCTCCCTGGATCAACGCAATATTTAGGAAACTAGTGAATATAGCCTGTAATATTATACTTTTCAAGAAAGGCATCCAGTCCCTTCTTAAATTTTGGTAGGGAATCACTCATTACAACATTAAACGGCAGAGAGTTCCATAGTCTCACTGCTCTTACAGTAAAGAATCTGCGTCTGTGATTATAACTAAACCTTCTTTCCTCTAGACATAGAGGATGCCCCCTTGTCCCTGTCACGGGTCTAAGAGTAAAAAGATCATTAGAAAGGTCTTTGTACTGTCCCCTCATATATTTATACATTGTAATAAGATCACCCCTAAGTCTTCGTTTTTCCAAACTAAATAACCCCAAGTGTAATAACCTGTCCTGGTATTGCAGACCCCCCAGTTCTCTAATAACCTTGGTCGCTCTTCTCTGCACCCGCTCCAGTTCAGCTATGTCTTTCTTATACACCGGAGACCAGAACTGTACACAGTATTTTAAGTGTGGTCGCACCAGTGACTTGTATAGAGGTAAAATTATGTTCTCCTCACGAGCATCTATGCCTCTTTTAATGCATCCCATTATTTTATTTGCCTTGGCAGCAGCTGCCTGACATTGGCCACTAAATTTAAGTCTGTCGTCCATCCATACACCCAGGTCTTTTTCAGTGACAGTTTTGCCCAGTGTTTTACAATTAAGCACATAATTATACATCTTGTTTGTTCTACCCAAGTGCATGACCTTACATTTATCCCCATTAAAGCTCATTTGCCATTTATCAGCCCAAGCTTCTAGTTTACATAAATCCTCCTGTAATATAAAATTATCCTCCTCTCTATTTATTACCCTGCAGAGTTTAGTGTCATCTGCAAATATTGAAATACTACTCTGTATGCCCCCTACAAGGTCATTAATAAATATGTTAAAGAGAAGCGGCCCCAATACTGACCCCTGTGGTACCCCACTGCTAACTGTGACCCAGTCTGAGTGTGCTCCATTAATAACCACCCTTTGTTTCCTATTCATGAGCCAGTTCTTAACCCACTTACACATATTTTCCCCTATCCTCATTGTTCTCATTTTTTGTATCAACCTTTTGTGTGGCACCGTATCAAAAGCTTTTGAGAAGTCCATGAACACAACGTCCACTGCGTTCCCTTGGTCCAGTCCGGAACTTACCCCTTCATAAAAGCTTATCAGATTAGTCTGACAAGAACGGTCCCTCGTAAACCCATGCTGATACTGTGTCATGATGTTATTCAGCTTCAGATACTCCAATATAGTATCCCTTAAAAAACCCTCCAGGATTTTACCCACAGTAGATGTTAAGCTCACTGGCCTATAATTTCCAGGTTCAGTTTTTGCCCCCTTTTTGAATATTGGCACCACATTTGCTATACGCCAGTCCTGTGGTACAGACCCCGTTATTATGGAATCTTTAAAGATTAAAAATAATGGTCTATGTATGACTGTACTTAATTCCTGCAGTACTCAGGGGTGTCTCCCATCCCGGCCCGGAGATTTGTCAATTTTAGTCATTTTTAGACACCACCGTACTTCCTGCTGGGTTAAGCAGGTGACATTTAATGGAGAATTTTTCTTTATCACTGATCATGTTATCTGTCATGGGATTTTCTTGTGTAAATACAGTTGAAAAAAAGTCATTTAGCATATTGGCTTTTTCCTCATCCTCATCTACCATTTCACCCAGACTATTTTTAAGGGGACCAACACTATCATTTTTAAGTTTCTTGCTATTTATGTAGTTGAAGAATATTTTGGGATTATTTTTACTTTCTCTGGCAATGAGTCTCTTTGCCTCAATCTTTGCTGTCTTGATTTGCTTTTTACAGAATTTATTCAGTCTTCTGTATTTATTTAATCCTCATCACTACCTACTTGCTTTAATTCCCTAAACGCTTTCTTTTTGTCACTTATTGCGCCCCTTACAGCTCTATTTAGCCATAGTGGTTTCCTCCTAATTCTAGCATGTTTATTCCCATTGGGTATATACTGTGCACAGGTCCTATTCAGGATGCTAATAAACGGCTCCCATTTTCTTTGTGTATTTTTATGTCTCAGGATATCGTCCCAGTTTATTGCACTAAGATCATCTCTCATCCATTGGAAATTTGCCTTCCTGAAGTTTAGTGTCCTTGTAACCCCTCGACTACACATCTTATTAAAGGATACATGAAAGCTTATTATTTTGTGATCACTATTACCCAAGTGACCCCCAACCCTTATATTTGATATGCGGTCTGGCCTGTTGGTAATATTAGGTCTAGCAGTGCCCCTCCTCTTGTTGGTCCTGAACTAGTTGTGAAAGGTAATTGTCTCTCATAGTTGTCAAAAACCTATTACCTTTGCTGGAACTGCAGGTTTCTGTTCCCCAATGTATTTCAGGGTAGTTGAAATCCCCCATAATAATGACTTCTCCTTGAGTCGCTGCTTCATCTTCATTCTGACCCCTTTAATTTTTTCACTCTTTGTTTCATTGCAGCCATTTGGTAAATTCAAAAATGTTTATTTTTTTTCTCATTAATGTACACTCTGCACCCCATCTTGACTGAAAAAAACAAATGTAGAAATTTTTCCAAAGAAAAACTGAGATATCACATGGTCATAAGTATTCAGAGTTGTTCTGAAGCCACTCCTTTGTTATTTTAGCTCTGTGCTTAGGGTAATTGTCTTGTTGGAAGGTGAACCTTCAGCCAAGTCTGAGGTCCAGAGCACGCTAGAAGAGGTCTTCATACAGGATATCTCTGTACGTGGCTGCATCCATGTTTCCTTCAATTGCAACTAGTCATCCTGTCCCTGCAGCTGAAAAACACCCCCATAGCATGATGCTGCCACCACCATGTTTCACTTTTGGGATTGTATTGGGCAGGTGTTGAGCAGTGCCTTGTTTTCTCCACACATACCTATTAGAATTATCACCAAAAAGTTCTATCTACGTCTCATAAGACCAGAGAATCTTTTTTCTCATAGTCTGGGAGTCCTTCATGTGTTTTTTAGCAAACTCTGTGTGAGCTTTCATATGTCTGGCACTGAGGAGAGGCTTCCTTTGGGCCTCTCTGCCATAAAGGATTGACTGGTGGGGGGCTGCAGTGATAGTTGACTTTGTGGAACTTTCTCCCATCTCCCTACTGCATCTGTGGAGCTCAGCCACAGTGATCTTGTGGTTCTTCTTTACCTCTCACACCATTGCACTTCTCCCACGATTGCTCAGTTTGGCTGGACGGCCAGGTCTAGGAAGACTTCTGGTGGTCCCAAACTTCTTCCATTTAAGGAGTTTGGAGGCCACTGTGCTCTTACGAACCTTGAGTACTGCAGAAATTCTTTTATAATCTTGGCCAGATGTGTGCCTTGCCACAATTCTATCTCTGAGCTCCTTGACCAGTTCCTTTGACCTCATGATTCTCATTTGGTCTGACATGCACTGTGATCTGTGAGGTCTTATATAGACAGTTGTGTGCCTTTACAAATCAAGTCAAATCAGTTTAATTAAACACAGCTGGGCTCCAATGAAGGAGTAAAACAATCTCAAGGTGGATCACAAGGAAATGGAAAGCATGGGATGTAAATATGAGTGTCTGAGCAAAGAGTCTGAATATTTATGACCATGTGATATTTCACTCTTTCTTTTTTAATAACTTTGCAAAAATTTCTACATTTATGTTTTTTTCAGTCATGATGAGGTGCAGAGTGTACATTACTGAGAAAAAAACTGAACTTTTTTGAATTTACCAAATGGCTGCAATGAAACAAAGAGTGAAAAATTTCAAAGGGGTCTGAATACTTTCTGCACCCTCTCTCTCTCTCTCTCTCTCTCTCTCTATATATATATATATATATATATATAGTCATTTTTTACATTTTAAAAATTGTATATTTGCCTAAAATATAAAAGAAATGTGTCATCTTTAACTTTAGGTCTTTTGAGATAATTTCTTCTTCAACTTGCTTAACACGCCACTGTAGTTAGTGTAATCAGATACACTGACGCAAATCACTGAAATGTAGCATGCCACACTTAATACTTCCAATACAAATTGATGTTACCCATATATTTTCATTTGATAGATTCAGGGACTTCCCTAATCCATACAGAAGTCGTAAAGCATGTCATATATACCATTCCAATTACAAGCCTGCCTGGAAAGGACAACTGATAAGAGGAGATGTACATGTTCATCAGCAAATGGCAACATGATTTATTCCAGTTCACAATCCTTTTGCAGGCAATGTAAGGACTTGCTCACATGGACGCCTGTCAGAGTTTGAGCCAAGTGTCAGCTCACTATGCTCCGATCACAGCAAAGGTACAGAGAAAGTAATTTCTCCATTTCCCCCATTGCCAGCATTTGTGATAATCGGACTTGTATGGGTGCACATGGTCCGAATATTGGATGCACTTGCATCAAGTTGCAATTGTTTTCTTATGCCGAATCGGCACAAGAAAATAATCACAGATCAGCACTGCCCCATAGTATAACAATGGGTGGAGTGTAATATGGTAAAACATGAGATAGTGCTCGGCAATGTTATGCGCCAGTTTTAACAAATATAATGCAAATATTGCAGTGTTTTTATTAGCGACAAGCAGATCTTTTGAAATTAAAATTGATTTGTGGTGAATAAATCTGTGTGAATATCAATAATGGAAAGCTTGTAATTACTCGGAAAATACAAAGAGGGGGAGAGTGAATCCAACTGACTATAACAGTTGAGACCCTGCTGACATTAAGAGCTTACACTTTTCAGGTGAGAGAGTGTTCTCCACTGACCATAAGAGCTTGCACTTTACAGGTGAGAGAAAGCACCCTGCTGAAAACAAGGACTTACATGCTACATGATAGAGAAAGAGCAAGTACCCTGCTGACCATAAGAGCTTACAAACCACAGGTAAAAGACAGGATCACATTAACAACAAGAGCTTACATTCCACAGAACAGAGAAACTTACCCAGTGACTTTGGAGATGGAAAGCGACTCTGCCATACAAACTGCACTCCACTGGAAACCAGTGATCTCAGATGACAGAGATGCTGATCATCTCTGTATATGGTATGTTAATCTGATTATAATCTCATTATAGGGAGGTTCACGGAAAACGTAAAAAATAATGTTATTGCACTTTGTGATGCTTCAGCAATGTGAAAAATTGAGGCAGGTAAGTTTTTTTTTGCGACTCTTGAATCGAATCTCAAAATATTCAAATTTGATTGAAATTTCAGGACATTTGACTCAAATTGATCCCCTGCAGATCGATTTTCTAATCTCTAATTTTTATATCTGCTTCAAACTTCTCTTATTGTTATATAATTTTTTAAATAAATGGTAATGCAAAAGTGTATGGGGCAAAATGTTGTTAAAGAAACATGTAAAAAAATAGCCTCTTGTAAAATTCTGAGCGTGTGAATCATTAACCCCTTCACCATGAAGCCTGTTTGCACCTTCCTGACCAGGCCAGTTTTTACAATTGTAAAGTAGTAAAAATTTCTTTAATATGACCTGCGTTAATTGGTGAAAAAAGCGGGAATTCTTCAAAAATTTTGAAAATGTTGCAATTTTCAAACTTTTAATTTCATGCCCTTAAATCAGACATATTGCAAAAAGTAGTTAATAAATAACATGTCCCACATGTCTACTTTACATCAGCACAATTTTTGAAATATAATTTTTTTTTCAAGGAAGTTATAAGGGTTAAAATTTGAACAGCGATTTCTCATTTTTACAACAAAATTAGCCAAATCAATTTTTTAAGGACCACCTCACATTTGAAGTGACTTTGAGGGGCCTACATGAGAGAAAATACCTAAAAGTGACACCATTCTAAAAACTGCACCCCTCAAGGTACTCAAAACAACATTCAAGAAGTTTATTAACCGTTTAGGTGCTTCACAGGAAATTTTGGAATGTGGAAGGAAAAAATAAACATTTACTTTTCTTTCACAAAAACTTTCCTTTAGACTTATTTTTTTTAACTTTTGCAAGGGTAACAGGAGAAAATGGATCATACAGTTTGTTGTGCATTTTCTCCAGAGCATTCAGATGTTCCATATGTGGGGGAAATCTAATTTTTGGGCACACAGCAGGGCTCGGATGGGAAGGAGTGACATTTCACTTTTTGAATGTAAAATTTGCTGGCATAATTAGCAGACGCCATGTCATGTTTGGAGAGCCCCTAATGTGCCAAAACAGTGGAAACCCCCAACCCCCCACAAGTGACACCATTTTGTAAACTAGACTCCTTAGGGAACTTATCTACATGTGTATTGAGCACCTTGAACACACAGTTGTTTCACAGAACATTATAATGAAGATCCGTGAATTAAAAAGAAAATCACATTTTCCCAGATAAATCATTTTTAAGATTTTGCATTTTCATAAGGGTAACAGGAGAAATTGCACCATCAGAATTATTGTGCAATTTCTCCTGAGTGTGCAGATACCCAATATGTGCAGGAAAACAACTGGGTGCACCCCAGGGCTTGGAAGGAAAGGAGCGCCATTTGACTTTTTGAATGTAAAATTTGCTGGAAAAATTATTGCATGCTCTGTCATGTTTGGTGAGCCTCTGATGTGTCTAAACAGTGGAAACCCCTAACAATTGACACCATTTAGGAAACTAGACCCCTTGGGGAACGTCTCTAGATGTGTATTGAGCACTTTGAACCCACAGATGCTACCCAAAAGTTTATAACGTTAAGCTGTGAAAATTAAAGAAATCACATTTTTCCCGCAAATATCTCTTCTAGCTCCATATTTTGTATTTTCACATGGGTAACAGGAGAAAATGGACAACAAAATTTGCTGTGCAACTTCTGAGTTTACCAACACCCCACATGTCGTCGTAAACTACTTTTGAGGCACAGTGCAAAGCTCAGAAGGGAAGAAACGCCATTTTATAGTGTAGATTTTGCTGTACTTGTTTGAGGGTGCCATGTTACATTGGCAGAGCCCTTTTGGTGCCAACACAACAGAAACCCTAATAAGTGACCCCATTTTACAAACTAAACCTCTTAATGAATCCATCTAGGGTTGCAGTGATTATACTAACACCACTGGTGTGTCACAGACTTTTATACCATTAGGCAGTGAAGATAAAATAATTTACATTTTTACCACCAAGATTGTGTGTTAGCCCCAAGTTTTACATTTTCATACTGGGAAATGGGTAAAAATGGCACCACAATTTGTCCCGCAATTTCTACTGGTTGTGGCCAGGGCCGGCGTCAGCACCCGGCATACCCGGGCAAGTGCCGGGGCCCACTCGTCGTCAGGCACCCCAGCACCCATTAACCCGAGAGCAGTACCAGCGCCACCACTGGGTCCCCCCGCTTGCTCAGGGCCCCGGCAGGAGCCGGCGCAATACTTACCTCTCCCCGTGCCTCCGCTGCTCCGGGCTCCAGAGGGCACCTGCAGGGCGCCGGCGCTTCCTCTCACAGTAGCGCCGCTGAATGACGTCATCATTCAGCGACCGGCTGTGGCAGAGAGAGCGCGGACGCCGGACAGGTGAAATGTGTGTGTGTGTGTGTAAGAGAGTGCTGCGGTGCTGTATGTGTGATGGTGGTGTGTGTGTGTGTGTGTAAGAAAGTGCTACGGTGCTTTATGTGTGATGGTGGTGGGGGAGACAGTGATGGTGGTGAGGAGCGGGGGCCCGGAGGCGATGATGATGATGGGGAGGCGAAAATGATGGGGAGGCGATGATGATGGGGAGGCGATGATGATGATGATGGGGAGGCGAAGATGATGGGGAGGCAATGATGATGATGGGGAGGCGATGATGATGATGATGGGGAGGCGATGATGATGGGTAGGCGATGATGATGGGGAGGCGATGATGATGATGGGGAGGCGAAGATGATGGGGAGGCGATGATAATGATGGGGAGGCAATGATGATGGGGAGGCGATGATGATGGGGAGGCAATGATGATTATGATGGGGAGGCAATGATGATGATGGGGAGTCTTTCCTGAGCCATAACAGCGCAGAACGCAGCACAGTGCATGATATGGGGACCAGTATTCTGTATGGAGCATTATTTGGGGTCCAGTATTCTTTATGGAGCATTATTTTCCCGTCTCCCATGACGGCACACATGAGAGAGAGAGGGGATCCGCCCAGCCAGGACAGGAAACCTTCTGAAATAAAAGGGCGGTACCTCTCCCTCGCTTCAGTTGGGTTTCCTGTCCTGACAGGGACCTTGCGCTGAACACGGCGGTTCACTCACCCACTCCTGTGCCAGCGTGGAAGAACGGGCAGTGCCTGTGCGCCGGACGTCAGGGGCTGGAAGCGCCGTCCGCGGGTCCTCCGGGACTCAGCATCCGAGCGGGCGTTTAGACCGCATGGAGGGGTCCAGGGACTTCTCCATAGCGGCCGCGCCACTCCTACTCCCCTCCTTACAGGCCTGGGCGCCGGTTCCGGGTCACGTGGGCCGGACGTCACACGCAAGGCACCCTGGGTATGGGCGTGCCCGTGTGACATCAAAGGGCGGCGCCGGATCCAAGATGGCGGCGCCCAGGGTGAAAAAACGCCGCCAATGAAACCCTATCTCGGCGGAGAGGAGGGGAGGGGGAGGAAGTCACAGAGGCACCGGAGGAGACGGGAGTGCAGTGGATCCTTCATAAAGGAGGGATATCCACAGAAGAGTCACTCATGTCCAATTCTTCAAACATGGAAGAAGGGCAAGAGGAGCCGTAGCAGCAGCAGCAGGAGCAGCAGCATCGCTTTCTGCAGGAACTCTCATCAGATGCCCTGCCAGCCCGCCAGCATACCAGGAGTCTCTCCAGTGGTAAGGGCGGTAGTCGCTCTGACCGGCAGGAACCTTTGACGTCCAGGAGGGACGCCACACGTGCATCTGTCCAGCCTCTGAAACCGGTACCCGTAATGGTCAGAGGTGGTGAGTGATCTTCGTGAATGTCGCCTATGGTAACAGGGCCTATATTTTCTGCTTCATCACTAGGGGAAGAAGTCTAGCGGCAAAACAAAGAACAGGGAATGTGCCATATGCAAAAATCCGCTGGCAACTCAGTGGAAAAAAGATCTCTGTGCCGGTTGTATTACCAAGGCCATACGGGATGAAACCCCGGACTTGGTCGCTGGCCTTAAGGCTATGATACAGGAGGAGGTCAAAGGCGCCTTAAAGGCAACCATTAAAAAAACAGTGAAAAGAAGCCATAAAAGGGACTCTGATTCAGAGACCTCCCTAGAACAGAGAAGTCAGGAAAGATCCCAAACTCCCTCCGCAGCATCATCTACCCCTCAACCCTCAGCTTCCTCCTCAGATAGCGATATAGGGGGTCGGCCATGCTTCCAACAGAAGATATGGAAAGACTAGTGAAAGTGGTCAGATCTACAATGGGCCTTAAGGAAGAAAAGACATATAGGTCACTAGAGGACATTATGTTTGGAGGGTTGGAGGAAAAAAGGGAAACACACCTTCCCGGTCAGTAACAAAATAAAATCGTTAATTGACAAAGAGTGGAAGAAGCCAGAAAAGTCAGGTACCTTACCCTCTACATCAAAGAGGAGGCACCCATTTGAGGAGAAGGACTCTGAAAATTGGGAAAAAATCCCAAAAATTAATGCCGCTGTGGCAAAATCATCTAAAAAGTCTTCCCTGCCGCTAGAGGACTCGGGCATGTTAAAGATCCGCTCGACAAAAAGGCAGATGGCTTCCTGAAACACATCTGGGAAGTGTCGGCAGGAGGTTTAAAACCAGAAGTAGCCGGCACCTGTACTGCCTGTGCCCTCATGATCTGGCTACAGCAGCTAGAAGAGCAAATAAGAGACAAAGTCCCAAGGGGTGAGATCGTAAAAGTTATGTCACTGGAACATGGAGCAGCAGCCTTTCTAGCGGACGACTCGGCGGATTCGGCAAGACTAACAGTCAGAGCAGCCGGCTTATCCAAAGCGGCAAGACGAGCCTTATGGCTTCAAGGATGTTCGGGAGAAATACCATCAAAACATAGGCTGTGTTTCATTCCATGTGATGGTAAACTTCTCTTTGGCAAAAAACTAGAGGAAATTTTTGAATATGCGGGGGACAAAAATAAGACCTTTCCTCGATTTCCTGGAGAATCCAGGAACCAGCCCTTTCGGAGGAGAAGGTTTAACCGAGCTCGTCCTCCAAGAGATAGGAAAAATTGGGACTTTAGAGAAAAAAGAGGATCGGGCTACATGTTCAAGGGACCCTCCACATCCTCCAAAAAGTCTCTCCAATGACATCAGGTCAGAAGTAGGGGGGAGACTTTCTCTCTTCCTTTCTCCCTGGACAAATATTTCCTCCAGTACTTGGGTATTAAATATAATCAAAGACGGATTAAAAATAAAATTCATCCGTCCACCCAAGGAATCCTTTATTATAACACCGCAAAGGAGGTCCCAGGATCAACAACGGGCCCTGGAGACAGAGGTCTTAAGTCTGATAGGGAAAAAAGTCCTGCAGAAAGTCCCAATTCAGGATGAAGGAAGAGGGTTTTATTCCCCCCTCTTCTTGATACAAAAGCCAGATAGTTCTCTAAGAACCATAATCAATCTAAAGAGACTCAATCAGTGGGTAGACAATTGCTCCTTCAAGATGGAGTCAATCAATACGGCTATAAAAATCCTGTTCCAGCACAGCTTCATGGCAGTCATAGACCTAAAAGAAGCGTACTATCATATCCCAATCCTTCAGGAGTACCAGAAATACCTGAGGGTAGCACTCGAGGTCCAAGGTCAGATCAGACATTATCAGTATACAGCCCTACCCTTCGGCCTGTCTACAGCTCCCAGAGTCTTCACCAAGATAATGGCAGAAGTGATGTCATATCTTCGCACCAGGGATATAATGATTGTCCCATACCTGGACGATCTGCTGGTAGTAGGGAGGTCGGAGGACCACTGCCTTCAGCAAGTAGAAGATGTCACATCTACACTGACTGAGCTGGGATGGATAGTGAGCATTCCCAAATCATAATTAACACCGGTAAAAGTGCAGTACTTCCTAGGGTTAATACTAAACTCCGAACGACAGCTCTGCCTGCTACCGGAGAACAAAGTGGCCAAGATAAAAAACCTAGCCCTTTCAGCAATTCAACAACCAGCTATGACACTAAGAGATGCAATGTCCTTCTTAGGCTCATTAACATCGTGCATACCCGCAGTAGAGTGGGCACAGTTCCACCTAAGACAGCTGCAGTGGGAGATTCTGTCAGCACAAAAACAATTAAAAAATCATTTAGAATGAGAGCTACATCTTTCTTCAGACGTGAGAGACTCTCTAGCCTGGTGGACTGTGGAGAAGCATCTAACAGCCAATGACATCATTACAACAGACGCAAGTGCTACAGGCTGGGGAGCACACGTGAAATATCGTTCAGTGCAAGGAACTTGGTCCTCGCACGAAAGGAGTTACAGCTCAAATACAAAGGAACTGTGGGCCGTGGAAAAGGCTGTGAGATATTTTCTACCCTTGCTTCAAGGCCGCCATACCCGAGTAATCACGGACAATTGTGCAGTAGTAGCCTATATCAATCACCAGGGGGAAACGAAGTCACGAGGACTCATGGAGATATCAAATCTATTGTTCCAGTTAGCAGAACAACATCTGTTATCCATCACAGCACTGCACATAAAGGGGTGTCGAGAATATGCAAGCAGATTTCCTGAGTCGCAGACACCTGAGACAAGGGGAATGGTCCCTAAACCCCCAAGTTTTTCAGCAAATAGTTCAAGCCTGGGGCAAACCAGAAATAGACTTGTTCGCCATCGCACGCAACAGGAAAGTTAAGAAATTCTGCTCACTAAATCCAAGGGAACACCCAGTCGCTATAGATGCCTTACAAATACCCTGGAAGTTCTCCCTGGCATATGCTTTCCCCCCGATGACAATGATTCCGATAGTAGTCCGGAAAATCAGGGAAGATCAAGCGAGAATAGTTCTCATAGCTCCATTTTGGCCATGGAGGCCTTGGTTCTCCCTTCTAAGGCATATTTCACTTACAGATCCATGGATCTTACCAGAAATTCCAGATCTGCTCACCCAGGGACCAGTGATCCACTCTCAAGTGAAGGGCTTCCATCTGGCAGCCTGGAATTTGAGAGGGCATTACTGAATCACCAAGGGTTCTCACCAGGGTTAATCTCCACCCTGTTGAAGAGTAGGAAAGCTGTCACATCCAGAATTTACGGTAGAACATGGAAAAAGTTCCTAGACTTCCTGGGAGAACCTTTGGGAGATATAGCTCCGATGGGGCCTATCTTGGAATTCTTGCAGGCAGGGCTACAACTCGGGTTAGCAACTAGCACCCTCAAAGTCCAGGTTTCGGCTCTAACATAGTAACATAGTTATTAAGGTTGAAGGAAGACTTTAAGTCCATCTAGTTCAACCCATATCCTATCCTAACCTGCCCTAACATGTTGATCCAGAGCAAGGCAAAAAAAACCCAAGTGGCAAACAGTAAGCTTCACATTGGGGAAAAAAATTCCTTCCCGACTCCACATATGGCAATCAGACTAGCTCCCTGGATCAACGCAGTATCTAGGAAACTAGTGAATATAGCCTGTAATATTATACTTTTCAAGAAAGGCATCCAGTCCCTTCTTAAATTTTAGTAAGGAATCACTCATTACAACATTACATGGCAGAGAGTTCAATAGTCTCACTGCTCTTACAGTAAAGAATCTGCGTCTGTGATTATGGCTAAACCTTCTTTCCTCCAGACTTAGAGGATGCCCCTTGTCCCCGTCACAGGTCTAAGAGTGAAAAGATCATTAGAAAGGTCTTTGTACTGTCCCCTCATATATTTATACATTGTAATAAGATCACCCCTAAGCCTTCGTTTTTCCAAACTAAATAACCCCAAGTGTAATAACCTGTCTTGGTATTGCAGACCCCCCAGTTCTCTAATAACCTTGGTCGCTCTTCTCTGCACCCGCTCCAGTTCAGCTATGTCTTTCTTATACACCGGAGACCAGAACTGCACACAGTATTCTAAGTGTGGTCATACCAGTGACTTGTATAGAGGTAAAATTATGTTCTCCTCATGAGCATCTATGCCTCTTTTAATGCATCCCATTATTTTATTTGCCTTGGCAGCAGCTGCCTGACATTGGCCACTAAATGTGAGTTTGTCGTCCACCCATACACCCAGGTCTTTTTCAGTGACAGTTTTGCCCAGTGTTTTACAATAAAGCACATAATTGTACATCTTATTTGTTCTACCCAAGTGCATGACCTTACATTTATCCCCATTAAAGCTCATTTCCCATTTATCAGCCCAAGCTTCTAGTTTACATAAATCCTCCTGTAATATAAAATTATCCTCCTCTGTATTTATTACCCTGCAGAGTTTAGTGTCATCAGCAAATATTGAAATACTACTCTGTATGCCCCTACAAGGTTATTAATAAATATGTTAATTTGAAGCGGCCCCAATACTGACCCCTGTGGTACCCCACTGCTAACCATGACCCAGTCCGAGTGTGCTCCATTAATAACCACCCTTTGTTTTCTATCCATGAGCCAGTTCTTAACCCACTTACACATATTTTCCCCTATCCCCATTGTTCTCATTTTATGTATCAACCTTTTGTGTGGCACTGTATCAAAAGCTTTTGAGAAGTCCATGAACACCACGTCCACTGCATCCCCTTGGTCCAGTCCTGTACTTACCCCTTCATAAAAGCTTATCAGATTAGTCTGACAAGAACGGTCCCTCGTAAACTCATGCTGATACTGTGTCATGAGGTTATTCAGCCTCAGATACTCAAATATAGTATCCCTTAAAAATCCCTCCAGGATTTTACCCACAGTAGATGTTAAGCTCACTGGCCTATAATTTCCAGGTTCAGTTTTTGCCCCCTTTTTGAATATTGGCACCACATTTGCTATATGCCAGTCCTGTGGTACAGACCCCGTTATTATGGAATATTTAAAGATTAAAAATAATGGTCTATCTATGACTATTCTTAATTCCTGCTGTATTCGGGGGTGTATCCCATCCCGGCCCGGAGATTTGTCAATTTTAGTCATTTTTAGACACCACCGTACTTCCTGCTGGGTTAAGCAGGTGACATTTAATGGAGAATTTTTTTTATCACTGATCATGTTATCTGTCATGGGATTTTCTTGTGTAAATACAGTTGAAAAAAAGTCATTTAGCATATTGGCTTTTTTCCTCATCCTCATCCACCATTTCACCCAGACTATTTTTAAGGGGACCAACACTATCATTTTTAAGTTTCTTGCTATTTATATAGTTGAAGAATATTTTGGGATTATTTTTACTTTCTCTGGCAATGAGTCTCTTTGCCTCAATCTTTGCTGTCTTGATTTGCTTTTTACAGAATTTATTCAGTCTTCTGTATTTATTTAATGCCTCATCACTACCTACTTGCTTTAATTCCCTAAACGCTTTCTTTTTGTCACTTATTGCGCCCCTTACAGCTCTATTTAGCCATAGTGGTTTCCTCCTAATTCTAGCATGTTTATTCCCATAGGGTATATACTGTGCACAGGTCCTATTCAGGATGCTAATAAACGTCTCCCATTTTCTTTGTGTATTTTTATGTCTCAGGATATCGTCCCAGTTTATTGCACTAAGATCATCTCTCATCCGTTGGAAATTTGCCTTCCTGAAGTTTAGTGTCCTTGTAACCCCTCGACTACACATCTTATTAAAGGATACATGAAAGCTTATTATTTTGTGATCACTATTACCCAAGTGACCCCCAACCCTTATATTTGATATGCGGTCTGGCCTGTTGGTTAATATTAGGTCTAGCAGTGCCCCCCCTCTTGTTGGGTCCTGAACTAGTTGTGAAAGGTAATTGTCTCTCATAGTTGTCAAAAACCTATTACCTTTGCTGGAACTGCAGGTTTCTGTTCCCCAATGTATTTCAGGGTAGTTGAAATCTCCCATAATAATGACTTCTCCTTGAGTCGCTGCTTCATCTTCATTCTGACCCTTTAAATTTTTCACTCTTTGTTTCATTGCAGCCATTTGGTAAATTCAAAAATGTTTATTTTTTTTCTCATTAATGTACACTCTGCACCCCATCTTGACTGAAAAAAACAAATGTAGAAATTTTTCCAAAGAAAAACTGAGATATCACATGGTCATAAGTATTTAGACCCTTTGCTCAGTATTGAGTAGAAGTACCCTTTTGAGCTAGTAGAGCCATGAGTCTTCTTGGGAATAATGCAAGAGGTTTTTTACACCTGGATTAGGGGATCCTCTGCCATTCTTCCTTGCAGATCCTCTCCAGTTCAGTCAGGTTAGTTGATGAACGTTGGTTGACAGCCATTTTCAGGTCTCTCCAGAGATGCTCAATTGGGTTTAGGTCTGGGCTCTGGCTGGATCAGTCAAGAATGGTCACAGAGTTGTTCTGAAGCCACTCCTTTGTTATTTTAGCTCTTTGCGTAGGGTAATTGTCTTGTTGGAAGGTGAACCTTCAGCCAAGTCTGAGGTCCAGAGCACGCTAGAAGAGGTTTTCATACAGGATATCTCTGTACGTGGCCGCATCCATGTTTCCTTCAATTGAAACTAGTCATCCTGTCCCTGCAGCTGAAAAACACCCCCATAGCATGATGCTGCCACCACCATGTTTCACTGTTGGGTTTGTATTGGGCAGGTGTTGAGCAGTGCCTTGTTTTCTCCAGACATACCTATTAGAATTATCACCAAAAAGTTCTATCTTCGTCTCATAAGACCAGAGAATCTTTTTTCTCATAGTCTGGGAGTCCTTCATGTGTTTTTTAGCAAACTCTATGTGAGCTTTCATATGTCTGGCACTGAGGAGAGGCTTCCTTTGGGCCTCTCTGCCATAAAGGATTGACTGGTGGGGGGCTGCAGTGATAGTTGACTGTGTGGAACTTTCTCCCATCTCCCTACTGCATCTGTGGAGCTCAGCCACAGTGATCTTGTGGTTCTTCTTTACCTCTCACACCATTGCACTTCTCCCACGATTGCTCAGTTTGGCTGGACGGCCAGGTCTAGGAAGACTTCTGGTGGTCCCAAACTTCTTCCATTTAAGGAGTTTGGAGGCCACTGTGCTCTTACGAACCTTGAGTACTGCAGAAATTCTTTTATAATCTTGGCCAGATGTGTGCCTTGCCACAATTCTATCTCTGAGCTCCTTGACCAGTTCCTTTGACCTCATGATTCTCATTTGGTCTTGCATGCACTGTGATCTGTGAGGTCTTATATAGACAGTTGTGTGCCTTTACAAATCAAGTCATATCAGTTTAATTAAACACAGCTGGGCTCCAATGAAGGAGTAAAACAATCTCAAGGTGGATCACAAGGAAATGGAAAGCATGGGATGTAAATATGAGTGTCTGAGCAAAGGGTCTGAATATTTATGACAATATGATATTTCAGTCTTTCTTTTTTAATAACTTTGCAAAAATTTCTACATTTATGTTTTTTTCAGTCATGAGGTGCAGAGTGTACATTACTGAGAAAAAAACTGAACTTTTTTGAATTTACCAAATGGCTGCAATGAAACAAAGAGTGAAAAATTTCAAAGGGGTCTGAATACTTTCTGCACCCTCTATATATATATATATATATATATATATATATATATATTATATAGTCATTTTTTACATTGTAAAAATTGTATATTTGCCTAAAATATAAAAGAAATGTGTCATCTTTAACTTTAGGTCTTTTGAGATCATTTCTTCTTCAACTTGCTTAACATGCCACTGTAGTTAGTGTAATCAGATACACTGACGCAAATCACTGAAATGTAGCATGCCACACTTAATACTTCCAATACAAATTGATGTTAGGCTACTTTCACATTTGCGCTCGGGCGACCTGTGCCTATCTGCGCACGGCCGCCGCTAAGCTCCGCCCCTGGCTGCGCCTCCTCCCGGCGGCTCCGCCTATGGGCGCATGACGGCGCATGCGACCTGTGTACCCTATCTTTATCATTGGGTACGCAGGCCATGCGCAGTATGCATTTGACTGTGCATGCGTCCTTTTGACGGTGTGCCGAGCGCACTAAATTGCAACATGCTAAGTTTTGGTGCGCTCGGCGCAGCGTCAAAAGGACGCATGCGCAGTCAATCGCATACTGCGCACGGCCTGCGTACCCAATGATAAAGATAGGGTACACAGGTCGCATGCGCCGTCATGCGCCCATAGGCGGAGCCGCCGGGAGGAGGCGCGGCCGGGGGCGGAGATTAGCGGCGGCCGTGCACAGATAGGCACAGGTCGCCCGAGCGCAAATGTGAAAGTAGCCTTACCCATATATTTTCATTTGACAGATTCAGGGACTTCCCTAATCCATACAGAAGTCGTAAAGCATGTCATATATACCATTCCAATTACAAGCCTGCCTGGAAAGGACAACTGATAAGAGGAGATGTACATGTTCATCAGCAAATGGCAACATGATTTATTCCAGTTCACAATCCTTTTGCAGGCAATGTAAGGACTTGCTCACATGGACGCCTGTCAGAGTTTGAGCCAAGTGTCAGCTCACTATGCTCCGATCACAGCAAAGGTACAGAGAAAGTAATTTCTCCATTTCCCCATTGCCAGCATTTGTGGTAATCGGACTTGTATGGGTGCACATGGTCCGAATATTGGATGCACTTGCATCAAGTTGCAATTGTTTTCTTATGCCGAATCGGCACAAGAAAATAATCACAGATCAGCACTGCCCCATAGTATAACAATGGGCGGAGTGTAATATGGTAAAACATGAGATAGTACTCGGCAATGTTATGCGCCAGTTTTAGCAAAACATAATGCAAATATTGCAGTGTTATTATTAGCGACAAGCAGATCTTTTGAAATTAAAATTGATTTGTGGTGAATAAATTTGTGTGAATATCAATAATGGAAAGCTTGTAATTACTCGGAAAATACAAAGAGGGGGAGAGTGAATCCAACTGACTATAACAGTTGAGACCCTGCTGACATTAAGAGCTTACACTTTTCAGGTGAGAGAGTGTTCTCCACTGACCATAAGAGCTTGCACTTTACAGGTGAGAGAAAGCACCCTGCTGAAAACAAGGACTTACATGCTACATGATAGAGAAAGAGCAAGTACCCTGCTGACCATAAGAGCTTACAAACCACAGGTAAAAGACAGGATCACATTAACAACAAGAGCTTACATTCCACAGAACAGAGAAACTTACCCAGTGACTTTGGAGATGGAAAGCGACTCTGCCATACAAACTGCACTCCACTGGAAACCAGTGATCTCAGATGACAGAGATGCTGATCATCTCTGTATATGGTATGTTAATCTGATTATAATCTCATTATAGGGAGGTTCACGAAAACGTAAAAAATAATGTTATTGCACTTTGTGATGCTTCAGCAATGTGAAAAATTGAGGCAGGTAAGTTTTTTTTTTGCGACTCTTGAATCGAATCTCAAAATATTCAAATTGATTGAAATTTCAGGACATTTGACTCAAATTGATCCCCTGCAGATCGATTTTCTAATCTCTAATTTTTATATCTGCTTCAAACTTCTCTTATTGTTATATAATTTTTTAAATAAATGGTAATGCAAAAGTGTATGGGGCAAAATGTTGTTAAAGAAACATGTAAAAAAATAGCCTCTTGTAAAATTCTGAGCGTGTGAATCATTAACCCCTTCACCATGAAGCCTGTTTTCACCTTCCTGACCAGGCTAGTTTTTACAATTGTAAAGTAGTAAAAATTTCTTTAATATGACCTGCGTTAATTGGTGAAAAAAGCG
The DNA here is from genome assembly GCA_033576555.1 of Oophaga sylvatica. NCBI lineage: Eukaryota > Metazoa > Chordata > Amphibia > Anura > Dendrobatidae > Oophaga > Oophaga sylvatica. The sequence goes on along the minus strand of JARQOD010001398.1, from coordinate 64,093 downwards.
GGAATTTGACAAAAATTTTGAAAATGTTGCAATTTTCAAACTTTTAATTTCATTCCCTTAAATCAGACATATTGCAAAAAGTAGTTAATAAATAACATGTCCCACATGTCTACTTTACATCAGCACAATTTTTGAAATATAATTTTTTTAAGGAAGTTATAGGGTTAAAATTTGAACAGCGATTTCTCATTTTTACAACAAAATTAGCCAAATCAATTTTTTAAGGACCACCTCACATTTGAAGTGACTTTGAGGGGCCTATATGAGAGAAAATACCTAAAAGTGACACCATTCTAAAAATTGCACCACTCAAGGTACTCAAAACAACATTCAAGAAGTTTATTAACCGTTTAGGTGCTTAACAGGAAATTTTGGAATGTGGAAGGAAAAAATAAACATTTACTTTTCTTTCACAAAAACTTTCCTTTAGACTTATTTTTTTTACTTTTGCAAGGGTAACAGGAGAAAATGGATCATACAGTTTGTTTTGCATTTTCTCCAGAGCATTCAGATGTTCCATATGTGGGGGAAATCTAATTTTTGGGCACACAGCAGGGCTCGGAAGGGAAGGAGTGACATTTCACTTTTTGAATGTAAAATTTGCTGGCATAATTAGCAGATGCCATGTCATGTTTGGAGAGCCCCTAATGTGCCAAAACAGTGGAAACCCCAACCCCCCACAAGTGACACCATTTTGTAAACTAGACTCCTTAGGGAACTTATCTACATGTGTATTGAGCACCTTGAACCCACAGTTGTTTCACAGAACATTATAATGTAGAGCTGTGAATTAAAAAGAAAATCACATTTTCCCAGATAAATCTTTTTTAAGATTTTGCATTTTCATAAGGGTAACAGAAGAAATTGCACCATCAGAATTATTGTGCAATTTCTCCTGAGTGTGCAGATACCCAATATGTGCAGGAAAACAACTGGGTGCACCCCAGGGCTTGGAAGGAAAGGAGCGCCATTTGACTTTTTGAATGTAAAATTTGCTGGAAAAATTATTGCATACTCTGTCATGTTTGGAGAGAACCTGATGTGTCTAAACAGTGGAAACCCCTAACAATTGACACCATTTTGGAAACTAGACCCCTTGGGGAATGTCTCTAGATGTTTATTGAGCACTTTGAACCCACAGATGCTTCCCAAAAGTTTATATCGTTAAGCTGTGAAAATTAAAGAAATCACATTTTTCCCACAAAATATCTTTTCTAGCTCCATATTTTGTATTTTCACATGGGTAACAGGAGAAAATGGACACCAAAATTTGCTGTGCAACTTCTGAGTTTACCAACAGCCCACATGTCGTCGTAAACTATTTTTGAGGCACAGTGCAAAGCTCAGAAGGGAAGAAACGTAATTTTATAGTGTAGATTTTGCTGTACTTGTTTGAGGGTGCCATGTTACATTGGCAGAGCCCTTGAGGTGCCAACACAGCAGAAACCCTAATAAGTGACCCCATTTTACAAACTAAACCTCTTAATGAATCTATCTAGGGTTGCAGTGATTATACTAACACCATAGGTGTGTCACAGACTTTTATACCATTAGGCAGTGAAGATAAAATCATTTACATTTTTACCACCAAGATTGTGTGTTAGCCCCAAGTTTTACATTTTCATACTGGGTAATGGGTAAAAATGGCACCATAATTTGTCCCGCAATTTCTACTGGTTGTGGCCAGGGCCAGCGTCAGCACCCGGCATACCCGGGCAAGTGCCGGGGCCCACTCGCTGTCGGACACCCCGGCGCCCGTTAGCCCGAGAGCGGTACCAGCGCAGCCACTGGGCCTCCCCCCACTTACTCAGGGCCCCGGCAGGAGCCTGCGCAATACTTACCTCTCCCAGTGCCTCCGCTGCTCTGGGCTCCAGAGGGCGCCTGCAGGGCGCCGGCGCTTCCTCTCACAGCAGCGCCGCTGAATGATGTCATCATTCAGCGGCCGGCTGTGGCAGAGAGAGCGCGGATGCCGGACAGGTGAGAAGTGTGTGTGAGTGTAAGAGAGTGCTGCGGTGCTGTATGTGTGATGGTGGTGTGTGAGTGTGTGTGTGTGTGTAAGAGAGTGCTGCGGTGCTGTACAGTACAGACCAAAAGTTTGGACACACCTTCTCATTCAACGATTTTTCTGTATTTTCACGACTATGAAAATTGTAGAATCACACTGAAGGCATCAAAACTATAAATTAACACATGTGGAATTATACATTACACTTTACAAAAAAGTGTGAAACAACTGAAAATATGTCTTATATTCTAGGTTCTTCAAAGTAGCCACCTTTTGCTTTGATTACTGCTTTGCACGCAGAAAAGGTGAACGGATGGACCCTAGTTGCCTGGTTCCCACCGTGAAGCATGGAGGAGGTGGTGTGATGGTGTGGGGGTGCTTTGCTGGTGACACTGTTGGGGATTTATTCAAAATTGAAGCGGTGAGCTGTCCAGCTCACCCCAAACCATCTCGATTAGGTTCAGGTCTGGTGACTGTGGAGGCCAGGTCTTCTGGCGTAGCACCCCATTACTCTCCTTCTTGGTCAAATAGCCCTTACACAGCCTGGAGGTGTGTTTGGGGTCATTGACCTGTTGAAAAATAAATGATGGTCCAACTAAACGCAAACCGGATGGAATGGCATGCCGCTGCAAGATGCTGTCGTAGCCATGCTGGTTCAGTATGCCTTCAATTTTGAATAAATCCCCAACAGTGTCACCAGCAAACCACCCCCACACAATCACACCTCCTCCTCCATGCTTCACGGTGGGAACCAGGCATGTAGAGTCCATCCGTTCACCTTTTCTGCGTGCAAAGCAGTAATCAAAGCAAAATGTGGCTACTTTGAAGAACCTAGAATATAAGACATATTTTCAGTTGTTTCACACTTTTTTGTAAAGTGTAATGTATAATTCCACATGTGTTAATTCATAGTTTTGATGCCTTCAGTGTGATTCTACAATTTTCATAGTCGTGAAAACATAGAAAAATCGTTGAATGAGAAGGTGTGTCCAAACTTTTGGTCTGTACTGTATGTGTGATGGTGGGGGGGAAGACAGTGATGGTGGTGAGGAGCCGGGCCCGGAGACGATGATGATGATGGGGAGGCGAAGATGGTGGGGAGGCGATGATGATGGGGAGGCGATGATGATGATGGGGAGGCGATGATGATGGGGAGGAGATGATGATGATGATGGGGAGGCGAAGATGATGGGGAGGCAATGATGATGATGGGGAGGCGATGATGATGGGGAGGCAATGATGATGATGGGGAGGTGATGATGATGGGGAGACAATGATGATGATGGGGAGGCAATGATGATGATGGGGAGGCAATGATGATGATGGGGAGGGAATGATGATGATGGAGAGGAGATGATGATGGGGAGGCGATGATGATGGGGAGGCGAAGATGATGGGGAGGCAATGATGATGATGGGGAGGCGATGATGATGGGGAGGCAATGATGATGAAGGGGAGGCAATGATGATGGGGAGGCAATGATGATGATGGGGAGGAGATGATGATGGGGAGGCGATGATGATGGGGAGGCGATGATGATGATGGGGAGGCAATGATGATGACGATGGGTAATCTTTCCACAGCGCCCTTTCCTGAGCCGTAACAGCTTGCAGAGGAGAGCTCCATATTTTGTATGGAGCATTATATGGGGACCAGTATCCTGTATGGAGCATTATTTGGGGTCCAAAATTCTTTATGTAGCATTATTTTCCCGTCTCCCATGACAGCACACATGAGAGAGAGAGGGGATCCGCCCAGCCAGGACAGGAAACCTTCTGAAATAAAAGGGCGGTACCTCTCCCTCGCTTCAGTTGGGTTTCCTGTCCTGACAGGGACTTTGCGCTGAACACGATGGTTCACTCACCCACTCCTGTGCCGGCGTGGAAGAATGGGCAGTGCCTGTGCACCGGACGTCAGGGGCTGGAAGCGCCATCCGTGGGTCCTCTGGGGCTCAGCGTCCGAGCGGGCGTTTAGGCAGCGTGAAGGGGTCCAGGGACTTCTCCATAGCGGCCGCGCCACTCCTACTCCCCTCCTTACAGGCCTGGGCGCCGGTTCCGGGTCACGTGGGCCGGACGTCACACGCAAGGCATGCTGGGTATGGGCGTGCCCGTGTGATGTCAAAGGGCGGCTCCAGATCCAAGATGGCGGCGCCCAGGGGGAAAAAACGCTGCCAATGAAACCCTATTTCGGCGGTGAGGAGGGGAGGGGGAGGAAGTCACAGAGGCACCGGAGGAGGCGGGAGTGCAGTGGATCCCTCATAAAGCAGGGATATCCACAGAAGAGGCACTCATGTCCAATTCTTCAAACATGGAAGAAGGGCAAGAGGAACCACAGCAGGAGCAGCATCGCTTTCTGCAGGAACTCTCATCAGATGCCCTGCCAGCCCGCCAGCATACCAGGAGTCGCTTCAGTGGTAAGGGCGGTAGTCGCTCTGACAGGCAGGAACCTTTGACGTCCAGAAGGGACGCCACACGTGCATCTGTCCAGCCTCCGAAACCGGTACCCGTAATGGTCAGAGCTGGTGAGTGATCTTCGTGAATGTTGCCTATGGTAACAGGGTCTATATTTTCTGCTTCATCACTAGGGGAAGAAGTCTAGCGGCAAAACAAAGAACAGGGAATGTGCCATATGCAAAAATCCAGTGGCAACTCGGTGGAAAAAAGATCTCTGTGCCGATTGTATTACCAAGACCATACGGGATGAAACCCCGGACTTGGTCGCTGGCCTTAAGGCTATGATACAGGTTCAAAGGCACCTTAAAGGCAACCCTTAAAAAAACAGGCAAAAGAAGCCATAAAAGGGAGTCTGATTCAGAGACCTCCCTAGAACAGAGAAGTCAGGAAAGATCCCAAACTCCCTCTGCAGCATCATCTACCCCTCAACCCTCAGATTCCTCCTCAGAAAGCGATATAGGGGGTCGCCATGCTTCCCAACAGAAGATATAGAAAGACTAGTGAAAGCGGTCAGATCTACAATGGGCCTTAAGGAAGAAAAGACACATAGGTCACTAGAGGACATTATGTTTGGAGGGTTGGAGGAAAAAAGGAAACGCACCTTCCTGGTCAATAACAGTATAAAATCGTTAATTGACAAAGAGTGGAAGAAGCAAGAAAAGTCAGGTACCTTACCCTCTACATCAAAGAGGAGGTACCCATTTGAGGAGAAGGACTTTGAAAATTGGGAAAAAATCCCAAAAATTTATGCCGCTGTGGCAAAATCATCTAAAAAGTCTTCCCTGCCGCTAGAGGATTCGGGCATGTTAAAAGATCCGCTCGACAGAAAGGCAGATGGCTTCCTGAAACACATCTGGGAAGTGTCGGCAGGAGGTTTAAAACCAGCAGTAGCCGGCACCTGTTCCTCCCGTGCCCTCATGATCTGGCTACAGCAGCTAGAAGAGCAAATAAGAGACAAAGTCCCAAGGGGTGAGATCGTAAAAGATATGTCACTAAGACATGGAGCAGCAGCGTTTCTAGCGGATGCCTTGGCGGATTCGGCAAGACTAACAGCCAGAGCAGCCTGCTTATCCAATGCGGCAAGACAAACCTTATGGCTTAAAGGATGTCCGGGAGATTTACCATCAAAACATAGGCTGTGTTCCATTCCATGTGATGGTAAACTTCTCTTTCGCAAAAAACTAGAGGAAATTTTAGAATATGCGGGGGACAAAAAGAAGACCTTTCCTCGATTTTCCGGAGAATCCAGGAACCAGCCCTTTCAGAGGAAAAGGTTTAACCGAGCTCGTCCTCCAAGAGATAGGAAAAATTGGGACTTTAGAGAAAAAAGAGGATCGGGCTACATGTTCAAGGGACCCTCCACATCTTCCAAAAAGTCTCCCCAATGACATCAGGTCAGAAGTAGGGGGGAGACTTTCTCTCTTCCTTTCTCCCTGGACAAATATTTCCTCCAGTACTTGGGTATTAAATATAATCAAAGACGGATTAAAAATAAAATTCATCCGTCCACCCAAGGAATCCTTTATTATAACACCGCAAAGGAGGTCCCAGGATCAACAACGGACCCTGGAGACAGAGGACTTAAGTCTGATAGGGAAAAAAGTCCTGCAGAAAGTCCCAATTCAGGAGGAAGGAAGAGGGTTTTATTCCCCCCTCTTCTTGATACAAAAGCCAGATGGTTCTCTAAGAACCATAATCAATCTAAAGAGACTCAATCAGTGGGTAGACAATTGCTCCTTCAAGATGGAGTCAATCAATACGGCTATAAAAATCCTATTCCAGCACTGCTTCATGGCAGTCACAGACCTAAAAGAAGCATACTATCATATCCCAATCCATCAGGAGTACCAGAAATACCTGAGGGTTGCACTCGAGGTCCAGGGTCAGATCAGACATTATCAGTATACAGCCCTACCCTTCGGCCTGTCTGCAGCTCCCAGAGTCTTCACCAAGATAATGGCAGAAGTGATGTCATATCTTTGCACCAGGGATATAATGATTGTCCCATACCTGGACGATCTGCTGGTAGTAGGGAGGTCGGGGGACCACTGCCTTCAGCAAGTAGAAGATGTCACATCTACACTGACGGAGTTGGGATGGATAGTGAACATTCCCAAATCAAAATTAACACCGGTAAAAGTGCAGTCCTTCCTAGGGTTAATACTAAATGCCGAACGACAGCTCTGCCTGCTACCAGAGAACAAAGTGGCCAAGATAAACAACCTAGCCCTTTCAGCAATTCAACAACCAGCTATGACACTGAGAGATGCAATGTCCCTCTTAGGCTCATTAACATCGTGCATACCTGCAGTAGAGTGGGCACAGTTCCACCTAAGACAGCTGCAGTGGGAGATTCTATCAGCACAAAAACAATTAAAAAATCATTTAGAAGGGGAGCTACATCTTTCTTCAGACATGAGAGACTCTCTAGCCTGGTGTACCGTGGAGAAGCATCTAACAGCCGGTGTCCCATGGCAGAAACCCGTCAATGACATCATTACAGCAGACGCAAGTGTTACAGGCTGGGGAGCACACCTGAAATATCGTTCAGTGCAAGTAACTTGGTCCTCGCACGAAAGGAGTTACAGCTCAAATACAAAGGAACTGTGGGCTGTGGAAAAGGCCGTGAGATATTTTCTACCCTTGCTTCAAGGCCGCCATACCCGAGTAATGATGGACAATCATGCAGTAGTAGCCTACATCAATCACCAGGGGGGAACGAAGTCGCGAGGACTCATGGAGATATCAAATCTATTGTTCCAGTTAGCAGAACAACATCTGTTATCCATCACATCACTGCACATAAGGGGTGTCGAGAACATACAAGCAGATTTCCTGAGTCGCAGACACCTGAGAAAGGGGGAATGGTCCATAAACCCCCAAGTTTTTCAGCAAATAGTTCAAGCCTGGGGCAAACCAGAAATAGACTTGTTCGCCACGACACGCAACAGGAAAGTCAAGAAATTCTGCTCACTGAATCCAAGGGAACACCCAGTCACTGTAGATGCCTTACAAATACCCTGGAAGTTCTCCCTGGCATACACGTTCCCCCCGATGACAATGATTCCGATAGTAGTCTGGAAAATCAGGGAAGATCAAGCGAGAATAGTTCTCATAGCTCCATTTTGGCCACGGAGGCCTTGGTTCTCCCTTCTAAGGCATATGTCACTTACAGATCCATGGATCTTACCAGAAATTCCAGATCTGCTCACCCAGGGACCAGTGATCCACTCTCAAGTGAAGGGCTTCCTTCTGGCAGCCTGGAATTTGAGAGGGCGTTACTGAATCACCAAGGTTCTCACCAGGGTTAATCTCCACCCTGTTGAAGAGTAGGAAACCTGTCACATCGAGAATTTACGGTAGAACATGGAAAAAGTTCCTAGACTTCCTGGGAGAACCTTTGGGAGATATAGCTCCGGTGGGGCCTATCTTGGAATTCTTGCAGGCAGGGCTACAACTCGGGTTAGCAACTAGCACGCTCAAAGTCCAGGTTTCGGCTCTAGGAGCCCTATATAACTGCAATCTAGCATCTAATAGGTGGATTTCCAGGTTCATAAAAGCTTGTGGCAGGTCTAGGCCGGTTATTATCCCCAAGATACCACCCTGGGACCTAAATCTAGTCTTAGATGCATTAACCACAGGTCCCTTTGAGCCATTGCAGGAACTATCATCAAAAATCCTCACACTTAAGACAGTATTACTGGCAGCCCTAACATCGGCACGTAGAGTAAGTGACCTACAGGCTCTATCAGTACGCTCCCCATACACCCAAATTTTTGATGATAGTGTGGTTCTAAGACCAGATCCGACCTATCTTCCCAAGGTGGTACTCAAGTTCCATAGGACTCAGGAGATTATCTTGCCATCATTCTGCAATAATCCTAGAAACCTTGGGGAGCAAAGATTCCATACGTTAGATGTAAGAAGAGCTATACTTCAATACATGTCAGTAACCAGTCAGTGGAGGAAGGATGACACCCTATTTGTAGCCTTTCAGGGTAGTAGAAAAGGATATGGAGTAGCCAAAAGTACCATTGCCAGATGGATCAGGGAGGCCATCATGTTATGCTATTCGGCGAGCGGCGCTCCGGTTCCTGAAGGCATCAAGGCTCACTCCACGAGAGCCGTGGCTACCTCCTGGGCAGAGAAGGCTGAGGTATCAATCGAGCAAATCTGTAAAGCCGCTACTTGGTCCTCACCTTCTACTTTTTTCAAGCACTACCGGCTAGATCTATCTTCCTCTACTGACCTAACCTTTGGTAGAAGGGTGGTACAAGCGGTGGTCCCTCCCTAAGGTATTTCATTCTACAAAAGCCTCTCATGTGTGCCGTCATGGGAGACGGGAAAACACCAAGGTTACTTACCGGTAGCCGTTTTTTCTGGAGCCCATGACGGCACCTGTATATTCCCCCCTTATCACTTCTTTGGTGTGCACTAGAGTTGGGTGTATTTTTAGTTAATAAAATGTGGTGATAGTTTTACCATGTGTACTAACCAAGGGAGCCTCTCATGCTCTGTAAACCAACTGAAGCGAGTGAGAGGTACCGCCCTTTTTTTTCAGTAGGTTTCCTGTCCTGGCTGGGTGGATCCCCTCTCTCTCTCATGTGTGCCATCATGGGCTCCGGAAAAACCGGCTACCGGTAAGTAACCTTGGTGTATTTGGCCCATAATACTGTATGGAGGACTATGTGGTGCCCATAATACTCTATGGAGGAATGCGTTAGGGGTCGAGTTCCCGCTTCTGCATGGGGGGAATCTCGAGCCATCCCTGCTGCGGTCTCCCATCCGTCTCCGGCCGCAGTGGACTCTGCTCAGGATAGACGTCGGTCCCAGCGTCTCGCCCAGTCTAACATTGTGCAGAGGATTACTGATGCCTCTCCAGGTTCTGCTGTTGTGGCTAGTGCTGGTTAGCGGCGAGCAGAAGTCTTTGGGACAAAGTCCTTGCTTTCCTCTTCTGAGCATGCCCAGGGTAAGATCTCTCATTGGAGATCAGGGGTCACATGCTCAGGTACTGCAGCAGCTCCTATGGGTCCGCCAGGAAGGTCCTGAATCCACTTGTGTTCTGGAGCAGTTTCCTCCTGGTCCTTATCTGGCAGGTCCTGTAGTTGCTACTATAAAAGGGTGGCATGGTCGTGCCGCCATGCGCTAGTATCAATTACATTATGTGCTTTGCGTCAGTGTGATCTTGCACGCATGTGTTAGGGCTTAGCTGAAATAAGCCCCTAGAATACCGGCTTCTCCGGTGAGGAGATTGTCTGTTTGCGTTGCTGATTGCGTTTACTACGGACTGCTGTCCGCACAGCAGTTGTCTGTGCATTCCTGTGGAGTTAACAGGACACAGTCCATATCTCTGCGTCTCTACCTTAGCGACACTGTGATGTAACAGAGTTCGCTTATACCGCCGAATAGGGCCACATTGTCTAAAGTTGCTACTCTGTGAAGTAACAGAGTTCACCTTACCGCCCTCTTACCAGCAGTAGGCTCAGCCTGCACGGTGGACCCCGGGCTGCGAACGCACTTATTATTTATATTATTTTGTGCGTTCCGCCAGCCCTAACAGTATACTAGCGCCCGGGTCTGGCTGGTAAAATGGCGGACGACCAGCGTCTGCAGCGGTATATCCAGCAGCTGGAGGGTAGGTTGGCGACTCTATTGCGCAGAACCTCAGCTGTGGATGTTACCGCAGTTGCGGTTCAGGCTGCTAGTGTGGCCGCAGCCAGTTTGTCCTCTGCCACCCCTGCTCCGACTATTTCCCTCCTCCACTTCCAGACAAGTTTAACGGTGACAGTAAACAATGTCGGGGTTTCGTCAGTCAGTGCTCCATACATTTAGAGCTTCTGGCTGCATGTTTTCCCACGGAGCAGGCGAAAGTGGGTTTTATCATATCCCTTTTGTCGGGCAGGGCGTTGGAGTGCGCAACGCTGTTGTGGGAGCGCGATGATCATGTGGTGCAGAGTGCTCCTCTCTTCTTGGACACTCTGAAACAGGTCTTTTTAGGACCTCACGTCACCCATGATATGGCTCTCCAACTGTTGGCAATCAACCAGGGTTCATCCATGGCCAGCCAGGTCGCCGTCCAATTTCAGACTCTGGCTTCTGAGCTGGAGTGGCCAGATAAAGTCCTTATACCAGTGTACTGGAGGGGACTGGCAGACCATGTGAAGGATGCCTTGTCCACCAGGGAGATTCCTGCCACACTGGAGGAGCTCATTACCATATCCACCCGCATCGACCTCCGTTTTAACGAGCGGAGGTTGGAGCGGGTCCAGTGTAGGCAGAGGTTCCGGCTGGCACCCACCTTCGCCAGACCTCTTGAATCTTCCAGTCAGGCGCCCGATTCCCCTGAGGCCATGGAAATTTCTCGAGCGAGACCTAAGTCTCGGGCCGCTCGAGTACCTGTGACTTGTAATGCTTGCCAACAAGTAGGGCATTATGCTAATAAATGTCCACAGCTGTCGGAAAACGACCGCGTCTAGTAACCATTGGAGGGGGTTCACTAGACACAGCGGTACACGCCTCCATGTTGTCCTTTAGGGGGGCAATCAATTTTGGCTCATCCACTTTAACAGTCACCCTTTGTGTGGACTCTGGAGCCGAAGGAAATTTCATGTCCTCTACCTTCGCTCTCCGCCACTCTATACCTCTGGTGATGCTCGCCAAACCCGTGACTGTTCGAGTAGTGAATGGGTCGACACTGCCTTCACCAACCACACATCAGACCATCCCTTTCACGTTGTCAATGTCCCCTTCCCATCAGGAGATTATCTCACTTCCGGTCATTCCCGAGGGAATAGACGAGATTTTGCTGGTGATGCCCTGGCTCCCTTTCCACTCCCCACACATTGAGTGGATCTCTGGGAGGATATTGGGTTGGAGTGAGTCATGTAAAGGCAGATGTATGAGGGAATGCATTCAGGTGGCCACTACAGCGATGCCCGCAGATCTTACTTCACTTCCTAAATACTATTGGTCGTATGCAGACGTATTCTCCAAAAAGGCTGCGGAAATCCTTCCGCCTCACCGTCCCTATCACTGTCCTATTGACCTCTTGCCCGGAGCAGAACCTCCTCAGGGACGAGTCTATCCCCTTTCTCTCCCGGAGACGGAGGCTATGTCTCAATTAGAGTTGAGCGATACTTTCCGATATCCTAAAGTATCGGAATCGTAATGGTATCGCCGATATCACTAAAATATCGGCGATACCCGATACCGATACCGGAAGTCCCATGTAAGTCTATGGGAACAAAATATCGAAATTAAAAAAAAACCATTCTTGTCTTGTTGGTTAATTGTACATGAAGGAAAACAAGAAAGAGTAATGTAGAATGTATTGGGGGAGGTTGAGGAGACATTAAAGGCATAGATGTTTGACCCAATCCAATGGAATAGCATTATTTATTTTTTTTTAGGAAATACGTTCGGATTGACGAACAAATTGACAATGTTCTTAACCTTTTTTCTATTTTGTCAAATATGTCTGTTTCACAACTTCCATGGTCTTCACCTTTTTAACTTTTCACACACTTTCTCCTTCATAATTTTCAGCAGCATCATCTTTCTCATCAAATTATTCTTCATCTTCACCTTCTTAATCTTCTAAAACTTCTTGCTATTCATCTTTTTGTTAACATTACTTATATTGTTCTTATTAAACAGTTATTATTCTTCATATTCTACTTCTTCATCTTCTTCCTATTCATCCTTTTCATCATATTCTTATTTGTGACAGACATTCCTGTACTTGTAATCTGTAAAACTCTGAATTTTCATCCTTCCGTTCTTGCTGTCACAAAAGATTTTAATTACAACAGTATTTGTCCGCGTTCAGTTTAGCCTGCAGCAGCATCAGGCATTTTCCAGGGGCACCACGAGGAGGAACGGACTCACCCCCATACACTGCTTAGTCTTCTTCTGCTTAGAATTTAGAGCATATATTTTGCTCTTCATTTTGGTCTTATACTTAATGTTCTTCTGCTTTTTGATCTTCTGCTTATTGTTCTTCTGTCTCTTGTTCTGTATCTTGTAGTTTGTCTTAACCTTCTTTGTCCTGTTGGTGATGGTACAAAAGCCAATGGAAGTAACGAGGACCAGCTGACTGTGCTGGAACCCGGAGGGTCAGCAGAAGGAAAAGAGCCAATGGCACAACCGAGGACCAGCTGACGTTACTGGGACACGGTTACTAAGCAGGAGGTACCTGTGCTCCAAAGCACTACCAAGGACCAGCAGACGTTGCTGGAACTCGGATACCGACATGGAGGCACCTAGGCCAAAGGCACTGCGGAGAACCAGCTGACGGTACTGGAACCCGGATGAGTAGCAGAAGGTACAAGAGCCAATGAAAGTAACGAGGACCAGCTGACTGTGCTGGAACCCGGAGGGTCAGCAGAAGGAAAAGAGCCAATGGCACAACCGAGGACCAGCTGACGTTACTGGGACACGGTTACTAAGCAGGAGGTACCTGTGCTCCAAAGCACTACAAGGACCAGCAGACGTTGCTGGAACTCGGATACCGACATGGAGGCACCTACGCCAAAGGCACTGCGGAGAACCAGCTGACGGTACTGGAACCCGGATGGGTAGCAGAAGGTACCCATGGAAATTAAAGTTGAGGCAGCAGGACTGTTTGCTGTTCACACAGCAGGGGAACAGCTGACATTACTGAACCCCAGTAACACAGGAGCAAGTGTAGACTGTGCTAACAGCACTTCCGAGAAACAACTGGCGGTGTTGTAACCCAGGGATGAGAACAGAACAGGGTGGAGGCAGCAGGACTTTTTGCCGTTCACACAGCAGGGGAACAGCTGACATTACTGAACCCCAGTAACACAGGAGCAAGTGTAGACTGTGCTAACAGCACTTCCGAGAAACAACTGGCGGTGTTGTAACCCAGGGATGAGAAGAGAACATGGTGGAGGCAGCAGGACTTTTTGCCGTTCACACAGCAGGGGAACAGCTGACATTACTGAACCCCAGTAACACAGGAGCAAGTGTAGACTGTGCTAACAGCACTTCCGAGAAACAACTGGCGGTGTTGTAACCCAGGGATGAGAACAGAACATGGTGGAGGCAGCAGGACTTTTTGCCGTTCACACAGCAGGGGAACAGCTGACATTACTGAACCCCAGTAACACGGGAGCAAGTGTTAACTGTGCTAACAGCACTTCCGAGAAACAACTGGCGGTGTTGTAACCCAGGGATGAGAAGAGAACATGGTGGAGGCAGCAGGACTTTTTGCCGTTCACACAGCAGGGGAACAGCTGACATTACTGAACCCCAGTAACACAGGAGCAAGTGTAGACTGTGCTAACAGCACTTCCGAGAAAAAACTGGCGGTGTTGTAACCCAGGGATGAGAAGAGAACATGGTGGAGGCAGCAGGACTTTTTGCCGTTCACACAGCAGGGGAACAGCTGACATTACTGAACCCCAGTAACACGGGAGCAAGTGTAGACTGTGCTAACAGCACTTCCGAGAAACAACTGGCGGTGTTGTAACCCAGGGATGAGAACAGAACAGGGTGGAGGCAGCAGGACTTTTTGCCGTTCACACAGCAGGGGAACAGCTGACATTACTGAACCCCAGTAACACGGGAGCAAGTGTTAACTGTGCTAACAGCACTTCCGAGAAACAACTGGCGGTGTTGTAACCCAGGGATGAGAACAGAACAGGGTGGAGGCAGCAGGACTTTTTGCCGTTCACACAGCAGGGGAACAGCTGACATTACTGAACCCCAGTAACACGGGAGCAAGTGTTAACTGTGCTAACAGCACTTCCGAGAAACAACTGGCGGTGTTGTAACCCAGGGTCAAGGAGGGTGTAGGCATAAAATATTGAGTTATTGCCTTGTTACGTGGCCATTGCAAATGTATGTACTTCAAACAAGAATAAATGAAGTTTTACTACAACAATAAAATGATAAATTTCAATTACAAGAATAGAAAAATATTTATACTTGACAGTCCTCTGTGGTTGATAACGTTTAATGGCTAACTGAAAATATGGTAACAAATTCAAAGCTTTCGAGACTACTCAGGTGTCTTCATCAGGCTAAGAGTAAAGCCAAAAATGAAGAATCACATATTTCTACACACAACAGGACACAGGAATAGCTAAGACAAGTGAGGGAGGGACAAGTGAGGGGAGACCGGCAACAAAAAGGAGAACAACGATGAATTATCAGCGCCACACAATCACAGATAAATTAATGAATTTAGCTGTGGCAAAAGACTTTTGTATGCCCGCCCGGTCATAGCATCATGGATATGGAATTACTGTTATTAAAATATAACTTCAAATATGAGAAACGTACAAAGGTTTCAGAATATAAGCTCATCATGACCTTTGACACTGTTAGTGATGGAATGAATAGATCACATGGATTTATGTCATTCTATATCAATTAAGGAATCTGCGTCTATGCCCTTCCAGGGTCATGAAAACCCCAAAAAATACGCCAATGAGAGGGCAATCAAACTTTCTATCCTTATCTAGGAACTGTTTGAATATTTATGTTCATCCCTGTGAGATAATGACAGTTCTGATACACGTCACTTACTTGTCTTACCTATTGCAATATTCCTGTGTCCTGTTGTGTATAGAAATATGTGATGCTTAATTTTTTTAGTTAGTCTTTCCTGATGAAGAGACGTGAGTAGCCTTGAAAGCTTGCAATTTGTTTCCATCTTTTCAGTTATCCATAAAAAGGTATGAACCACTGCTGACTCTGAAGTCTAAATATTTTTCTATCTACTGGCTAACACGGTACAAAGATACACATGTTTTCTAATTTCAAGAAGGAAAAATAAAGAAAATACAAATCTAAACGCATATATGCACATGCCAAAAATAAATGGAACAACACAACACCCAAAAAATTGGTAACAAAATATAGTGTTGTAAATTTAAGAATAAAAGTACATTTTTTTTTTTATGAATAATGCTTAAGGAACGCAATGTTAAACTATAACATAGTGAAGACAATGGATTTTGTAATAGTCACTCATCATCATCATCGCAAATTTTATGTGACAGTCACAGACAATTTAATTATTTAAGTTCATAAAATCGTAACTTTCTATAGCATGTATGACATGTCCAGCATGGACTCATCAATGTGATTGATGACACAATAATGTACAATAAAAAATAACCATTTAAAAAAACATTAGGCATTGTTTGTCACAATTTAAGTGTGTGCCTGCAAGTGTAGGTGAAACAAAGGCTACGGATAGCAAAGGTATATTCTATGTCTGTATCACACAGTGGACAGCCTCTGATGGGTAATGCCGATGTTATACTGTACGTCAATAAAGTCTGCGGCTGAAATCATGCATTTTTTGCTTGTAGAGTGTTGAAGAGGGTAAAAGAATGTCTGTTTGCGCAAAGCTTTATCCGTCAACACTACCTTCCTACTGTCACGCGTAGGGTAGGGTAGCGTGTGGCAATTAGCTGACTATCAAATGTGAGGTTAGGCTGCGTTATTGCGCACTAGGGACGCCAAAAAAAATACAGCAGTAATAATTTAATGTGTAATACTACACCTATGACAAACCAAAAAATTACGTTCCCTCTTTAACAATGTACAAGACTAACAAGCCTAATGGTTGACGCTGACTTAATTGAGATACAGTATTACATCAACATTGTCCATGAGTAACTATGCACTGTGATACCTATATACCAGTATTAATTTATATCTCTTGTGGTTGTTTCAACAGCACTTGCAGGTATAAGTACCTATTGTCAGTATGCATGATGCACTTTCTAGATGTAATAATTTATTATTGGACATTATTACCATGTTTACATGCTGGCCATTTCATATATGGTGTTTGAAGTTACAGTTGGCATCAGTATGTGTATTTTATAATGTCTGTCATAAATAAAACTCGTCATGATGATGATGAGGATGTAATGATTCGTACATCCATTGAGTGCATTATCTTACAGGTACAGATAAAGTTCCTTTAAAAGCATTAATTCATAAGTCTGAAATGTACTTTTATGCATTAATTTAAAAATGTGAAGAGTAGACTATGTTTTATTTTTTGTTACCATTTCTAATAGACATGTGCAGATATGCGCTGTGATGACAAATTATTATTTGTCCATATTTTTCTTAAAAATTTATCATTCTAGGCCTGCAAAACTTCACAATTTCATGTTTTCAGCATAACAAGCAGGGTGACGGCTCTTCCCTATTTGGAGCATGTTGGTCATGTGTTTTTCTGTCCATGTGTCGGGAACAGGACACTTCTTGCCGTTGACACAGCAGGGGAACAGCTGGCGTTACTGAACCCCACTAACAGTAGAGCTTGTGTTTTGTTCTGTGGACACGACACTTCTGAGCAGCAACTGGCAGTGTTGGAGCCCAGGGAGTAGAGTTCAGGTGGTAGAAAGATGAACATAACAGGAGACATGGATAACGTTGCGAACCAGTTATTTAATCTGAAAACGGACAGACAAATTCTGGCGAGATCCATGCCTTGTTCATTTTCAGAAAAGTAAGCCGGTCTACATTATCGGAGGATAGTCGCATGCGACGGTCTGTTAGTACACCACCTGCAGCACTAAAGACGCGCTCCGATAATACACTGGCAGCAGGGCAAGCCAGCACCTCCAATGCATACTGGCTAAGCTCTGGCCATGTATCCAGCTTAGAGACCCAAAACTTGAATGGGGAAGAGCCATCTGGGAGTACACTGAGAGGCAAAGCCAAGTAGTCTGTCACCATCTGACGGATACGTTGCCTCCCGCTGACTGGAGCCCTCTCGGATGGTGTAGACATTTGTGGCGCTGCCACAAAACTTTGCCACATTTTGAACATACTGGTCTTTCCCTGTGCAGAGGCACTGCGTGTGCTCCCTCTTGTTGCAGAGCTCTCTACACTGCCTCGACGCACAGAGCTGCTTTGTAAAGCAGTAGCAGCAGCAGTGCTCTCGGCAGTAAGGTAGAACATTAGGGATTGCACCAGTGTGTCTTGGTACTCCCGCATTTTACGCTCCGGTTCAACGGTGTGATGAGGCTTTTGACGTTGTCCCGGTAGCGAGGGTCTAGGAGGGTGTACACCCAATAATCAGACGTCGTGAGAATGTGGGCGATGCGGCGGTCGTTTCTTAGGCACTGCAGCATGAAATCAACCATGTGCTGCAGACTCCCAACTGGCAAAGAAACGCTGTCCTCTGCAAGAGGCGTTATCTCTGCCTGCTCTGCATCACCCCACCCTCGCTCTACATACTGACTAGAGCGTTGTGTACCTCCCTCTGGAGCGATGTCTTCCTCCTCCATTGACTCCTCCTCCTCATCCTCCTCACAAAGTGAGCCCTGCCCAGCACTTTGTGAGGAACCACGTTGCGCTGACTTTCCAGAAGGTGATGGAATTTGTGACTCCTCATCCTCCACCTCTTCCAAAACCTCATCCCTTATTGCTTGCAGTGTTTTTTGAAGCAGGCAGATAAGGGGGACAGTCAGGCTGACTAGTGCATCATCTGCACTCGCCATCCGCGTTGACTCATCAAACGCACGCAAAACGTGGCACATGTCCTTCATAGTGGCCCACTCATTAATGGTGAAGTGTGGACGGCGCAAATTGCGTGTTGATTGCGCCTGATGCAGCTGATACTCCATAACTGCTGGCTGCTGCTCACACAACCGCTCCAACATATGTAACGTTGAATTCCACCTGGTGGATACGTCACATATGATGCGATGTTCAGGAAGGCGCAATCTGCGTTGCAGAGCTGCAATGCGCGATCTGGCCATGCTGGAACGTCGCAAGTGAGCGCACTCTAGGCGGACCTTGTGCAGCAGTGCATCAAGATCCGGATAGTCCCTCAAAAAACTCTGCACGACCAAGTTGAGCACATGTGCCAGACATGGTATGTGAGTGAGGTTGCCAAGGCCCAGAGCTGCCACCAGATTTCGGCCATTGTCACACACTACCAAACCTGGCTGGAGATTCGCTGGCAAAAACCACACGTCGCTCTCCTGCTTGATGGCATTCCAGACCTCCTGCGCTGTGTGGCTTCGATTCCCCATGGGAATTAATTTCAGAACGGCCTGTTGCCGTTTGGCCACGGCTGTGCTCATATCGGTCGCATCAGGTAAGCGTCCACGGGTCCATGTGGAGGTAGACCGTGACGGCTCCTGCAGCGATGATTCTGAGGAACTGGAGTAGGAGGAGGAGTCAATGTGGACAGACTTGATTCCGGCAATCCTTGGAGTTGGCAGAACACGTACAGCGCCACTCGCAAGATCTGTACCGGCTCCACAACATTCACCCAATGGGCAGTGAGTGAAAGGTATCGTCCCTGGCCATGGGTACTGGTCCACGCATCGGTGGTCAGGTGGACCTTGCTACTGACGGCGTTTAGTAGCGCATGTTTAATTTTTGCCTCAACATGCTTTTGCAGACCAGGGACGGCTTGCCTGCTGAAATAAAATCGGCTGGGCACATTGTATTGTGGGACTGCCAATGCCATTAATTCACGGAAACTGTCAGTCTCCACCAGCCTGAATGACAGCATTTCAAGGGACAGGAGTTTTGCAATGACAGCATTCAGAGCCTGTGCTCGTGGATGGTTTGCCGAGTATGGCCGTCTTTTATCCCATGCCTGTGCTACCGATGGCTGTTTTGTGGCCTGGGTGTGTGAGGATGACAGGGAACTTGCACCTGTGGGTGGAATAACACTGTGTCTCTGGACAACAGTGACAGAGGTTCTTCCATGGCGATCCTTTGAGGAAGCCTTACCAGCTGTGTGTGAACTGGAGGAAGAGGCTCCAACAGGAGCTGAAGATGTAGGTGCTGCTGTAGGTTGGCCTACATCTCCAGTGTGTCTTTGTAACTCAACAAAGTGCTTTGACCGCACATGTTTCCACATATTTGTTGTATTAAGGTTACTGACACTTTTACCTCTTTTAATTTTTTGATTACACAGCTTGCATTTGACATAGCAAATATCATCTGCAACTGTATCAAAAAAGGACCACGCAGAGCAAGTCCTGGGAGCGCCCGGTTTGGCTGTTGTAAGAGAACTGCTCCGAACGGGTGCCAAACTGGAGGCTACAGGCAAGCGAGTCTGCAGCCTACCTCTCCCTACTGTTTGGACCGTTGGGGCAATCTCTTCCTCAGAGCTGCTCCCACCACCTTCCTGTTCCTCACGCCATGTTGGGTCTTGGACCTCATCATCTCCACCACTACCCTCTTCCAACACACTGCTGTTGTTGGGTGGTCTGGCCAGCACCATGCTCAACAGAAACTGGCAACTGAGTCTCATCATCATCAGATGCGTTCTGCGGTGTGCTGACCATCGGCACTGGCTCACCCGCCTCTTCAGATTCAGAGAGACACAGCTGTTGCGCATCACTGCATACTGCCTCTTCTTCACATTCCAGAATGCTGCTTGGCTGGGCCCCTGTTTCCAAGCCAACAGATTCTGAGAACAGAAGCAGAGACTCAGCTGGCTCCTGTACAGAGCTCTCTGACTGCCTGGGCAATTTGGCAGGCGGTGAAGAGACTGATGGTTGTTCAACAGTGCTGTGGTCCTGAGAGGAGGTGGAAGGTATTGAAGTCGATGCATTGGCTGCCATCCAACCAACAACGGCTTCAATTTGTTCTTCACGCAGCAGGGGGGTACGCTGAGCTCCTACAAAAGTGCGCATAAAGGAACGCTCACGGGGAAAACTGGTGGATGCTGTGTCACTGGGTGCGGCAGCAGCCACAGAATCCCCACGTCCTCTCCCTGCTGCAAATCCACGGCCTCGACCACGACCACGTGCCTTACTCACTGACTTCTTCATCTTGGTAGATTGATAAAGAAAGTCAGAAAAGTTAAGGCCTAAGTGTGGTTATTCCTCACAGACTACAGTGAACCCTGCAGACAACTGTTCAGTATCTGTGAAAGGCCCCTTTGTGTAGTTCTATAGTGTTTGCAACCAATGTATTGTATACGGATGGAAGCGCGTCACACTAATAGATTATATTTTTTTCCACTAAAATGGAGCAGCACCAATTAGAGAAAAATGTGAAGGATGAGACAGTGACACACGCTCAGCAGACTACAACCGGCAGTGGTTGAAGTACAAACTGGAGCGTAATCTGCACTCACAAAATGAAAAGCTCACAGACTACAGTGAACACTGAAACACAACTATTCACTATCTGTGAAAAGCTCCTTTGTGTAGTTCTATAGTGTTTGCAACCAATGTATTGTATACGGATGGAAGCGCGTCACACTAATAGATTAGTTTTTTTTCCACTAAAATGGAGCAGCACCAATTAGAGAAAAATGTGAAGGATGAGACAGTGACACACGCTCAGCAGACTACAACCGGCAGTGGTTGAAGTACAAACTGGAGCGTAATCTGCACTCACAAAATGAAAAGCTCACAGACTACAGTGAACACTGAAACACAACTATTCACTATCTGTGAAAAGCTCCTTTGTGTAGTTCTATAGTGTTTGCAACCAATGTATTGTATACGGATGGAAGCGCGTCACACTAATAGATTAGTTTTTTTTCCACTAAAATGGAGCAGCACCAATTAGAGAAAAATGTGAAGGATGAGGCAGTGACACACGCTCAGCAGACTACAACCGGCAGTGGTTGAAGTACAAACTGGAGCGTAATCTGCACTCACAAAATGAAAAGCTCACAGACTACAGTGAACACTGAAACACAACTATTCACTATCTGTGAAAAGCTCCTTTGTGTAGTTCTATAGTGTTTGCAACCAATGTATTGTATACGGATGGAAGCGCGTCACACTAATAGATTAGTTTTTTTTCCACTAAAATGGAGCAGCACCAATTAGAGAAAAATGTGAAGGATGAGGCAGTGACACACGCTCAGCAGACTACAACCGGCAGTGGTTGAAGTACAAACTGGAGCGTAATCTGCACTCACAAAATGAAAAGCTCACAGACTACAGTGAACACTGAAACACAACTATTCACTATCTGTGAAAAGCTCCTTTGTGTAGTTCTATAGTGTTTGCAACCAATGTATTGTATACGGATGGAAGCGCGTCACACTAATAGATTAGTTTTTTTTCCACTAAAATGGAGCAGCACCAATTAGAGAAAAATGTGAAGGATGAGGCAGTGACACACGCTCAGCAGACTACAACCGGCAGTGGTTGAAGTACAAACTGGAGCGTAATCTGCACTCACAAAATGAAAAGCTCACAGAATACAGTGAACACTGAAACACAACTATTCACTATCTGTGAAAAGCTCCTTTGTGTAGTTCTATAGTGTTTGCAACCAATGTATTGTATACGGATGGAAGCGCGTCACACTAATAGATTAGATTTTTTTCCACTAAAATGGAGCAGCACCAATTAGAGAAAAATGTGAAGGATGAGGCAGTGACACACGCTCAGCAGACTACAACCGGCAGTGGTTGAAGAACTAACTGGAGCGTGATCTGCACTCAAAAAATCAAAACCTCACAGACTGCAGTGAACACTGAAACACAACTATTCACTATCTGTGAAAAGCTCCTTTGTGTAGTTCTATAGTGTTTGCAACCAATGTATTGTATACGGATGGAAGCGCGTCACACTAATAGATTAGATTTTTTTCCACTAAAATGGAGCAGCACCAATTAGAGAAAAATGTGAAGGATGAGGCAGTGACACACGCTCAGCAGACTACAACCGGCAGTGGTTGAAGAACTAACTGGAGCGTGATCTGCACTCAAAAAATCAAAACCTCACAGACTGCAGTGAACACTGAAACACAACTATTCACTATCTGTGAAAAGCTCCTTTGTGTAGTTCTATAGTGTTTGCAACCAATGTATTGTATACGGATGGAAGCACGTCACACTAATAGATTTGATTTTTTTCTAATATAATGGAGCTGCACCAATTCCACTAAATAAAATAAAAAAAAGAGTCAGTGACACGTGCAGATGCCTACAAACAGCGGTGGATGCAGAGCAAACTGCAGCGTCACCTGCACTGTCACACACACACCTTGCACAGAGCTGTTAAAACAACACTGGCAAAATGAAGCTTTACACAGCGGTTGGTAAACTAGCCTGCCTCAAGCACAGTAGTACACAAAATCGCAATATGTAACTGTCCCTCAGAGTTAGCAGAGTAGCGTTCTGTCCCTTACTGAGTTCACAGCACAGTGACGCTAAAATGGCGGCGGCGCCTTTTATAGTGCATTCTGACATCATTTCAGCAGCCAATCACAGCCATGCCATTAGTTAAGATGACCGCAGCATTACAGGATGTGCCCACACTTCGTAGGATTCCTCATTGGCTGACTAAAATCACATTGCCTCTCAAAGAATTATGGGAACTTCCGATTCCGGTATACGATATGGAAAAAGTATCGGAATTAAGTATCGGAATTCCGATAACGCGAATATCGGCCGATACCCGATACTTGCGGTATCGGAATGCTCAACACTAGTCTCAATATATTCAGGAGAACCTGGCAAGAGGATTCATTAGGAAGTCAGTGTCACCTGCAGGGGCGGGGTTCTTCTTCATGCAGAAGAAGAACAGAGAATTACGCCCATGCATCGATTACAGGGGTCTTAATGCCATCACCGTCAAGAATAAATACCCGTTGCCCAGGATTTCTGAGCTCTTTCATAGGCTACGGGGGGCAAAGGTATTTATGAAATTAGATCTGCGGGGTGCTTATAACCTGATTCGCATCCATGAGGGGGACGAATGGAAGATGGCTTTTAATACCAGGGACGGGCACTATGAATATCTGGTGATGCCCTTCGGGCTCTGTAATGCCCCAGCCCTCTTCCAAGACTTTGTTAATGACATCTTCCGGGATATGCTCTCCACCTCATTCATAGTCTATCTGGATAATATTCTCATCTTTTCCCCAGATATTGACTCCCACCGGAAAGATGTCTGCAGAGTCTTCGACCTCTTACGGGCAAATTCCCTCTACGCAAAGTTGGAGAAATGTGTGTTTGAGCAGGAGTCCTTACCCTTCCTGGGCTATATCATTTCTGCCCAGGGATTGGCTATGGATCCTGCCAAACTACAGTCGGTGATGGACTGGCAAGAACCCCATTCTCTGAAGGCGGTGCAGCGCTTTATGGGGTTCATTAATTACTACCGCCAGTTTATCCCTCACTTCTCAACTTTGGTAGCTCCCGTGGTAGCCCTCACCAAAACGGGAGAAAATCCCAAATTGTGGTCTGAAGAGGTCTCCAAGGCCTTCACTTCTATTAAGTCCCATTTTGCTAGTGCTCCCATCCTACATCGCCCCAATGTTGATAAGCCATTTATATTGGAGGTGGATGCCTCGTCTGTTGGTGCTGGAGCAGTCCTCTTCCAAAAGGATGCTCAAGGTCGGAAGCACCCGTGCTTCTTTTTCTCCAAGACCTTCACACCAGCGGAGAGGAATTATTCCATCGGGGACAGGAAGTTGCTAGCAATAAAGTTGGTCTTCTCGGAGTGGAGCCATCTGTTGATGGGGGCTCGCTTTCCCTTCCAAATCTTCACGGATCACAAAAATCTGGTGTATTTACAAACTGCCCAGCGGCTAAATTCCTGTCATGCCAGATGGTCCTTGTTTTTCTCCCGCTTTCACTTCACCCTCCATTTTCTGTTGGGAGAGAAGAACATTCGGGATGACGCTCTCTCTCGCTCCCTTGTGTCTTCTGAGGAGGAGGAGGAGGAGGAGGGGCCACGGTTTTTGTCCCCTCTGAGAGCCTGAGAACTGTAGCTCTGGTGTCGCTAGAGTCTGTCTCTGCGGGCAAGACCTTTGTACCATCTAATTTGCGACCGGAGGTTCTCTCTTGGTCCCATTCGTTCAGGGTGTGTGGACATTTTGGGAAAAAAAAGGACATCTGAGCTACTCGCGAGGACATACTGGTGGCCGCATATGGTCCGGCACGTTGGAGACTATATTCGGGCATGAGTCTCCTGTGCCAAAAATAAGTCCTCTTGTCAACGGCCAGCTGGGTTACTTTACCCATTGTCGGTGGTAGACAGGCCTTGGGAAATGGTCGGGATGGACTTTGTGGTAGGCTTGCCCAAATCTCGGGGGTGCACCATCATATGGGTTATCACCGATCACTTCTCCAAAATGGTGCACTTGGTGCCGCTACCCCGGTTACCCTCTGCACGAGCCTTGGCGACACTGTTTATCAAACATATCTTCCGCTTACACGGTATGCCGGACAAAATTGTCAGCGACCGGGGTCCCCAGTTTGCGTCTCGGTTCTGGCGAGAGCTTTGTCGCCTTCTCAGTGTTGAGTTAAATCTCTCTTCTGCTTATCATCCCGAGACGAATGGGTTGATATAGAGGGCCAACCAGACCTTGGTTACATATCTGCGGCATTTTGTTTCAGCTAGGCAGGATGACTGGGCATCTTTGTTACCGTGGGCGGAGTTTGCATTAAATAACGCTGTGGCTGATTCCACTGGACAAACCCCATTTCTCCTTAATTACGGCCAGCATCCGCGGGTTCCCGTACCTATGACCGTGTCTTCCGCCGACTCCAGGGTGGCAGACTGGGCTGTGGAGGCACGGGACATTTGGGACCGCACTCAGGATGCCATTCAGACCTCCAAGGAGAGAATGAGGTCATCCGCCGATGCACATCGGCGCCCCGCTCCGACTTTTGCCCCTGGCGACTTAGTGTGGCTCTCCGCCAGTAACATCATGCTGCAAGTAGAGTCCACTAAGTTCGCACCTCGCTTCTTGGATCCCTTCAAGGTCCTCGAACAGGTCAATCCTGTGGTCTACCGGTTAGCCCTTCCGCCACGCCTGGGTATCACCGACACATTCCATGTCTCCATGTATATTTGTCCCGGTTTTCCGAGTCATCTGCCGGGACATCGGGTTCGTCTACGGATGATTATGAGGTGAATGCTATTCTGGGGTGCAAGGTGGCAAAATGTTTTATTTGGTGGATTGGAGGGGTTATGGGCCTGAGGATAGGTCATGGGAGCCTGCTGAGCGTATTCAGGCTCTGCAGCTCATTGCAGCCTTTAAAGTGTAACGAGGCCCAAGGAAGGAGGGGTCCTAGAGGGGCGGGTAATGTTAGGGGGCGAGTTCCCGCTTCTGCACGGGGGGAATCTCGAGCCGTCCCTGCTGCGGTCTCCCATCCGTCTCCGGCCGCAGTGGACTCTGCTCAGCATAGACGTCGGTCCCAGCGTCTCGCCCTGTCTAACATTGTGCAGAGGATTACTGAGTCCTCTCCAGGTTCTGCTGTTGTGGCCAGTGCTGGTTAGCGGCGAGCAGAAGTCTTTGGGACAAAGTCCTTGCTTTCCTCTTCTGAGCATGCCTAGGGTAAGATCTCTCATTGGAGATCAGGGGTCACATGCTCAGATACTGCAGCAGCTCCTATGGGTCCGCCAGCAAGGTCCTGAAACCACTTGTGTTCTGGAGCAGTTTCCTCCTGGTCCTTATCTGGCAGGTCCTGTAGTTGCTACTATAAAAGGGTGGCATGGTCGTGCCACCATGCGCTAGTATCAATCACATTATGTGCTTTGCGCCAGTGTGATCTTGCACGCATGTGTTAGGGCTCGGCTGAAATAAGCCCCTAGAATACCGGCACCTCCGGTGAGGAGATTGTATGCACATGTTTAGGGCTTGGCTGAAATAAGCCCCTAGAATACCGGCTTCTCCGGTGAGGAGATGTCTGTTTGCTTTGCTGATTGTGTTTACTACGGACTGCTGTCCGCATAGCAGTTGTCTGTGCATTCCTGTGGAGTTAACAGGACACAGTCCATATCTCTGCGTCACTACCTTAGCGACACTGTGATGTAACAGAGTTCGCTTATACCGCCGTATAGGGCCACAGTGTCTCTTACCAACAGCAGGCTCAGCCTGCACGGTGGACCCCGGGCTGTGAATGCACTTATTATTTATATTATTTTTGCGTTCCGCCAGCCCTAACAGACTGTACTGTCCAGTCTGTACTGTGCGCTGTGAGGATTTGGCGGTTTTTGAGCTATTGTAGAATTTACAATAGATATCACTCATGTAATGGAAGAAGTGAAATCTTTGTCACTGTACTATACCCATATTTCTCTGCAGTATCTGTGCATCATGAATCGTGGTGTGTTAAGGGGGCCCACTGAGACTCTTTCGCCCGGGGCCCATAAAAACCTGGAGCCGGCCCTGGTTGTGGCAATACCCCATATGTGGCTGTACAATACTACTTAGCGATACGGAGTGACTCGGTAAGGACAGAATGCTATTTGCCTCCTGGAATGCAGATTTTCCTAGAGTATTTTGCGGATTCCATATAAAGAGCCCCTAGGTGACAGAAAAGCAGAATTCCCCTCAAGTGACCCCAATTTGGAAATTATAGCCCTTTGGGAATTTATCTACAGATGTAGTGACGATTTTGACTCCATGGGTGTTTTCCAGAAACAAGCAGCAATGGATGTTTCAAATTACAATCTGCTGTTGTAGTGACCAGCATATTATGCCCAGCTTATGCTTCTGGAGACACAGCTGTAAATTAGGCAGGCTCTCATCACTACAGAAATGCCAAACATGTGGATGCTAAATGTGTTTTAGGCACACTGGGGCTCAGAAGGGAAAGGGTGCATTTGGATTTGGCAGCTGAGAATTTGGTAAATTTCATTTGGGGGGTGAGGAGCCATTCATGTATTCCAGAGTCTTTGTGCTATCAGTAACATAGAACCCCCCTATATTTCCATTAACAGATGACAAACCTGAGTGAGGCTTTGCTTTTTTTTGGATTAAGTTGAAGGTTTTATTGGGAACATTTTATGTAACATTTATGATCACATTTATCCAGCGCTCTACCCTGAGCACTTACATCGAGATTTCCACATAAATCTCAGAGTGACGTGACAGATGAAATCACCAATGGATCCATTCATTATAATGAGGCAGAAGAGTTACTCTAGACTCCATCTTGCCTCTGTTCAGCGATGTCCTTCTTTTCAGACGGCACTTTTATGCAATCCTAAAAAGACGGACACAATCGGATCACAGGTCAGACAGCATCCACAATGCCTCCAACTGCTTCATTATATGGAATCTTCCACTGGGGGGTCTTTTTCAATCACATATTTCAGAGATTTACACAGAAACCCCGGTATAAGCGCTCATCGTAGAGAGCAGGATAAATGTGAGGCAGAATTTTTAAAAAATCAACCGCGCGTGAACCTTTGGCTTTATTTATGTTTTACACCATTCCTCGTGCGGTATAAGTGATAAGGTGACTTTATTCTTTGAGTCAGTGCCATTACAGCGATACCGAATATATAGCGGGTTTTTATGTTTGGCTGCTGTTACACACTAAAAAATGCTTTTTATTGCGAAAACTAGTTTTTGAAACACCATATTTTGAGAGCTATAATTATTCTATATTTTGGCCCACAGAGTTATGTCATGGCTTGTTTTTTGTGGGATGAGCTGACGTTTTTATTGGTACTATTTTTGAGTACATGAAAATGTTTGATTGCTTTCTATTCCGATTTTTGGGAGACAGGATGAACAAAAACCAGCAATTCAGGAATTGCTTTTTGCTTTGTTTTTTAACACCGTTCTTTGTGTGATAAAATTGGTAAGGCAGCTTTATTCTTTGGGTGAGTACGATTACAGAGATACCCAATTTATATTTTTTATGTTTTGGTACTTTTCCACAATAAAAACTATTTTATAGAAAAAATAATTAGTTTTGCATCACTTTATTCTGAGATCAATAACTTATTTATTTTTCTCCTGATGGAGCTGTATGGTGGCTTATTTTTTTGCGGGACAAGATGACGTTTTCATCAGTACCATTTTTATTTACAGCACTGATTGACAATCAATTTCACATGCTGTTGTGCAAATGGAGTAGATAACAGATGGAAATTATTGGCAACTATAAGACTAGAGATGAGCGACTTTTCCTCAGGGAGGGTTGAGTCGGGTTTCGGACCACCCGACTATATCAAAAGTTGAGTCGAAAGAAATCGGCCGACTATCGGAAAAAGTCGGAGTTCCGACTGAAGCCCGACCCCAATGCAAGTCAATGGGGAATAAAAGTCGGCAGGGAGTGGAGGACAGTAAACACACCTACAGTGCCCATTTCAAAGCCAACGACATCAATTCTTATTACTTAAGCTTGTCAACCTTAATTTACTTTATACTAATAGTAACGCATTGAAAACTGGGGGTTATTTGGCTAAAGTTGTGGGGGGGTAGGGCTGGCTCCAGGTTTTCGTGGGCCCTGGGCGAAAGAGTCTCAGTGGGCCCCTTTAACACATACCACAATTCATGATGCTCCGATACGGCAGAGAAATATAGGTATAGTCCAATGACAAATACTTCACTTCTTACATTACATGACTGATGTCTATTTTAAATTCTACAATAGCTCAAAAACCGGACAGTATAGTCCTCCAAACAGTATTATGGGCACCACATAGTGCGCCATACAGAATAATGAGCCCCATATATTGCTCTATACAGAATAATGAGCCCCATATATTGCTCCATACAGAATAATGAGTCCCATACTGTATATGATGCTCTATACAGAATAATGGGCCCAATATAATGCTTCATATAGTATAATGAGCCACATATATTGCTCCATACAGAATAATGAGCCCCATATATTGCTCCATACATAATTGGTCCCATATAATGTTTCATACAGTATGTGATGAGCTCCACAAAATGCTCCAGTATATGATGGTCCCCATAAAATGTGCTATACAGTATAGGACAGTCCCCATAGAGTATATTGAGCCCCACATATTGCTCCATACAGTATAATGAGTCGCACATAAAGCTCCATACAGTATATGATGGGCCCCATATATTGCTCCATACAGAATGGGCTCCATATAATGCTCCATACAGAATAGGCCCCATATGTGCTCCATATGATGCTCCATATATAAAGGGCCCTATATATTGCCCATAAATAATAAACCCATATGATGCTCTAGTATATGATGGGCCTCATATATGATGCTCCAGTATATGATGAGCCCCATATAATACTCCAAATATAGTGGTCCCCATAATATATGCTCCATATATAATGGGCCCCATATGATGCTCCAGTGTATGATGGGCCTATATAATGCTCTGTAGATAATGGGCCCCATATGATGCTCCAGTATATAATGGGCCCCATATAATGGTGTTCCAGTGTATAATGGGCCCCATATATGATGTTCCAGTGTATGATGGGCCCCATATATAATTCTCCAGTGTATAATGCTCCCCATATATTGCTCAAAACATAAAAGAAAATGAAATACCTCTCCTTGCTGAGCACTGCTCTACTCTGGACTCCTCAGCGTCGCCATCTTCCAGTTATCTGCACTGTGACTGTTCAGACAGAGGGCGCACAGATGTGATGTCATCGCGCTCTCTGAACTGAATGTTACTGTCAGGAAACGCGGAAGACGTCACAGCGATGGAGCAGGGAGAGGTAAGTATTGCAAGTGCTGGGGTCCTAAGCAAGCAGAGCACTTGCCCAGGTGCACCAGGTGCTGATGCCAGCCCTGGGGGTGGGGGACAGCCCAGTTAGGAAGGTGGAAAAACTGGCATATGTTGAGGTGTAGGCTGGATGTTCAGCAGCTGCAAATGGAGGAATTGGAGAAGTCGGAGGAAGAGGAGGACAAAGCGAGCCATTTTGCTGGCAACCTATGTGTCATCAGGGGAAGGTGGTACAAATTCCTTTGAAACCCAGGCATGGTTCATTTTAATGAAGGTGAGAACACCTACATTTTGGGTCGACAGCCGGGTCTTTCTTTCTGTCAGGATTGATCCAGCAGCACTGAAGACTAGTGTTGAGCATTCCGATACCGCAAGTATCGGGTATCGGCCGATATTCGCGTTATCGGAATTCCGATACTTAATTCCGATACTTTTTCAATATCGTATACCGGAATCGGAAGTTCCCATAATTCTTTGAGAGGCAATGTGATTTTAGTCAGCCAATGAGGAATCCTACGAAGTGTGGGCACATCCTGTAATGCTGCGGTCATCTTAACTAATGGCATGGCTGTGATTGGCTGCTGAAATGATGTCAGAATGCACTATAAAAGGCGCCGCCGCCATTTTAGCGTCACTGTGCTGTGAATTCAGATAGGGACAGAACGCTACTCTGCTGACTCTGAGGGACAGTTAGAGATTGCGATTTAGTGTACTGTGCTGTAGGCAGGCTAGCACCAACCGCTGTGTAAAGCTTCCTTTTGCCTGCAGTGTTGTTTTAACAGCTCTGCAAGGTGTGTGTGAGTGCAGGTGACGCTGCAGTTTGCTCTGCATCCAACGCTGTCTGTAGGCATCTGCACATGTCACTCACAGACTCTTTTTTTTTTCTTCAGTGTAATTCTTGCAGCTCCATGCAATTTAACTATTAGTGTGACGCGCTTCCATCCGTATCCAATACATTGGTTGCAAACACTATAGAAGTAGACAAAGGAGTAGCCTTTCACAGATTGTGGACAGTTGTGTTTCAGTGTTCTCTTCAGTCTGTGTTTTTTATTTTTGGAGTGCATATCACGCTCCAGTTACTTGTTCAAGCACTGCTGCTTGTACTCTGCTGAGCGTGTCTCAGTGGCTCATCCTTTTCATTTTTCTCCAATTGGTGCTTCTCCATTATATTTGAAAAAAATCTAATCTATTAGTGTGACGCGCTTCCATCCGTATCCAATACATTGGTTGCAAACACTATAGAAGTAGACAAAGGAGTAGCCTTTCACAGATTGTGGACAGTTGTGTTTCAGTGTTCACTTCAGTCTGTGTTTTTTATTTTTGGAGTGCATATCATGCTCCAGTTACTTGTTCAAGCACTGCTGCTTGTACTCTGCTGAGCGTGTCTCAGTGGCTCATCCTTTTCATTTTTCTCCAATTGGTGCTTCTCCATTATATTTGAAAAAAATCTAATCTATTAGTGTGACGCGCTTCCATCCGTATACAATACATTGGTTGCAAACACTATAGAAGTAGACAAAGGAGTAGCCTTTCACAGATTGTGGACAGTTGTGTTTCAGTGTTCACTTCAGTCTGTGTTTTTTATTTTTGGAGTGCATATCACGCTCCAGTTACTTGTTCAAGCACTGCTGCTTGTACTCTGCTGAGCGTGTCTCAGTGGCTCATCCTTTTCATTTTTCTCCAATTGGTGCTTCTCCATTATATTTGAAAAAAATCTAATCTATTAGTGTGACGCGCTTCCATCCGTATACAATACATTGGTTGCAAACACTATAGAAGTAGACAAAGGAGTAGCCTTTCACAGATTGTGGACAGTTGTGTTTCAGTGTTCACTTCAGTCTGTGTTTTTTATTTTTGGAGTGTATATCACGCTCCAGTTACTTGTTCAAGCACTGCTGCTTGTACTCTGCTGAGCGTGTCTCAGTGGCTCATCCTTTTCATTTTTCTCCAATTGGTGCTTCTCCATTATATTTGAAAAAAATCTAATCTTTAGTGTGACGCGCTTCCATCCGTATACAATACATTGGTTGCAAACACTATAGAAGTAGACAAAGGAGTAGCCTTTCACAGATTGTGGACAGTTGTGTTTCAGTGTTCACTTCAGTCTGTGTTTTTTATTTTTGGAGTGCATATCACGCTCCAGTTACTTGTTCAAGCACTGCTGCTTGTACTCTGCTGAGCGTGTCTCAGTGGCTCATCCTTTTCATTTTTCTCCAATTGGTGCTTCTCCATTATATTTGAAAAAAATCTAATCTATTAGTGTGACGCGCTTCCATCCGTATACAATACATTGGTTGCAAACACTGTAGAAGTAGACAAAGGAGTAGCCTTTCACAGATTGTGGACAGTTGTGTTTCAGTGTTCACTTCAGTCTGTTTTTTTTTATTTTTGGAGTGCATATCACGCTCCAGTTACTTGTTCAACCACCGCTGCGTGTACTCTGCTGAGTGTCTGTCACTGGCTCATCCTTGTCATTTTTCTAAAATTGGTGCTGCTTTATTCTATTTAAAATAATTCAAATCTATTACAGTGACGTGCTTCCATCCGTATACAATACATTGGTTGCAAACAATATAGAAGTACACAAACGGGCCTTTCACAGCTACTGAACATGGGTTTTTAATTTTTAACTAAAATATGTATTTTTTCAAATGACAAAATATAAGTAATGTTGAAGAGGAATAGTCCTACATCCATTGTTTGCACAATATTACAGGTGTACATCATGTCCCTTAATCAACAATGTATTATTATATTTACTTGTATGCTTTTATTTAAAAGCCAAGAACACAGAAGGATAACCTTCGCACTGCAGCTGTTGTCAAAGTTCAACCCACATTATGCACTTCCAACATTGCAGCATTTGAGGCATGATGTGAGTTGGATTTGTCAAAGTTATGGAGTGAGAAGGTTCACCATCAGTACCCTATAGCATAAGTATGCGTTTGTGTTAGCATTTGTGTTAGACATGTGGATATCTGCCATAATATGTCACAATTATTTAGTTACAGATTTGTTACCAACACTAATCATTGAATGGTTTTAAATTTGACGTTTCACTTGTTTACAGCTTAGAAATAAGGGTGTAGCCTGATATCTATGTGTAGCACTAGCCACTTTAACATGTCATGTTTTTTTCAACATGTGTAGCTAGGTAGCAGTAATTTTTGCCGGACACACAGCAGGCGTTACTGAACCCCACAAACACATCATCGATTGTTTTGATCTGTGCATCCAACACTTCTGAGCCCAGGGTCAAGGAGGGTGTAGCCTGAGGCCTAGTATGAGATGTTTGAACTTTAATTTGAACTTTAATTTGGAGTTAGCAGCATTAATTTTTGTCAGACACGCAGCAGGGGAACAGCAGGCGTTACTGAACCCCACTATCACTATAGCTTGTGTATTGGTCTGTGGACACGACACTTCTGAGCAGCAACTGGCAGTGTTGTAGCCCAGGGAGTATAGCTCAGGTGGTAGAAAGATGAACATAACAGGAGACATGGAAAACGTTGCCAACCAGTTAGTTAATCTGAAACCGGACAGGCAAATTCAGGCGAGATCCATGCCTAGTTCATTTTCAGAAAAGTAAGCCGTTCTACATTATCGGAGGATAGTCGCATGCAACGGTCTGTTAGTACACCACCTGCAGCAGTAAAGACGCGCTCCGATAATACACTGGCAGCAGGGCAAGCCAGCACCTCCAATGCATACTGGCTAAGCTCTGGCCATGTATCCAGCTTAGAGACACAAAACTTGAATGGGGAAGAGCCATCTGGGAGTACACTGAGAGGGCAAGACATGTAGTCTGTCACCATCTTACGGAAATGTTGCCTCCTGCTGACTGGAGCCGTCTCGGATGGTGTAGACATTGGTGGCGCTGCCACGAAACTTCGACACATTTGGAACATACTGTTCTTGCCCTGTGCAGAGGCGCTGCTTGTGCTCCCTCTTGTTGCAGAGCTGTCTCCACTGCCTCGACGCACAGAGCTGCTTTGTAAAGCAGTAGCAGCAGCAGTGCTCTCGGCTGGAATGGAGAACATTATGGATTGCACCAGTGTGTCTTGGTACTTCCGCATTTTACGCTCCCGGTTCAACGGTGTGATGAGGCTTTGTAAGTTGTCCCGGTAGCGAGGGTCTAGGAGTGTGTACACCCAATAATCAGACGTGGTGTGAATGTGTTCGATGCGGCGGTCGTTTCTCAGCCACTGCAGCATGAAATCAACCATGTGCTGCAGACTCCCAACTGGCCAAGAAACGTTGTCCCCTGCAAGAGGCGTCATCTCTGCCTGCTGTGCATCACCCCACCCTTGGTCTACATACTGACTAGAGCATTGTCTACCTCCCTCTGGAGCGATGTCTTCCTCCTCCATTGACTCCTCCTCATCCTCCTCACAAAGTCCTTCAAATACATATAAATTTACAAAATTTAAAACTCAAAATTTAAAAACTTTGTATCATAATTCTGTAACATCAGTTTATGGAAACACAATAGCATTACAAAAGGATAGACAAAAAATGTACATTATGTGCTTTGTAAATACATTAAAAGTTTGTAATGGTTATGAAAATATAGACAGCGACTCTGGAGGTTCAATTGTTGATACAGCATGGTACTTTGAAAGTCCTCCAGCCCTTTGTGAGGAACCACGTTGCGCTGACTGTCCAGAAGGTGATGGAATTTGTGACTCCTCATCCTCCACCTCTTCCAAAACCTCATGCCTTAGTGCTTGCAGTGTTTTTTGAAGCAGGCAGATAAGGGGGACAGTCAGGCTGACTAGTGCATCACCTGCACTCGCCATCCGCGTTGACTCATCAAACGCACGCAAAACGTGGCAGATATCCTTCATAGAGTTATTCGCCACTCATTACACTGGCAGTGGCTGCCCATTCATTATAGGATCCAATTCTAATTACTGGTTCTCACCAACAAAGCTCTCCACAGCGCAGCACCCCCCTACATCTCCTCCCTTATTTATATTTATCGGCCTAACCGACTGCTGCACTCTGCAAACGACCTTCGACTAACCTCTGCACTAATCCGTACCTCCCACTCCCAACTCCAAGACTTCTCCCGCGTTGCGCCAATCCTCTGGAATGCTCTACCCCAAGAAATTAGGACTATCCGCAATTTGGATGGTTTCAGGCGCTCCCTCAAAACACATTTGTTCACAGTGGCCTATCACATTCACTAATCAAAGTCATTCTATGTGTAATTCTGTGTGTGTAGCCCATTCACTATCTCCATGCATCCCTCACTCCCTTAAAATGGCTGGAGCATCATTGTAAAAACACCATTGTATATAAACACCTGTACTTTGTATCTCCCCCACCTCATTGTAGATTGTAAGCTTTCACCAGCAGGGGCGGCTGATTTTGCTTTAATTATTGTATTGTTAACATTGTTACTTATGACTTGTGTTTTGAAACTGTTAAACTGTAAAGCACTGCGGAATATTATGGCGCTATATAAATAAATAATATTATTATTCTTATTATAGAGGCCCACTCAGTAGTGGTGAAGTGTGAACGGCGCAAATTGCGAGTTGACTGTGCCTGATGCAGCTGATACTCCATTACTGTTGGCTGCTGCTCACACAACCGCTCCAACATATGTAACGAGGAATTCCACCTGGTGGGTACGTCACATATGATGCGATGTTCATGAAGGTGAAATCTGCGTTGCAGAGCTGCAATCAGCGATCTGGCCATGCTGGAACGTCGCAAGTGAGCGCACTCTAGGCGGACCTTGTGCAGCAGTGCATCAAGATCCGGATAGTCCCTCAAAAAACTCTGCACGACCAAGTTGAGCACATATGACAGACATGGTATGTGAGTGAGGTTGCCAAGGCCCAGAGCTGACACCAGATTTCGGCCATTGTCACACACTACCAAGCCTGCCTGTAGATTCTCTTCCAAAAACCACACGTCGCTCTCCTGCTTTATGGCATTACAGAGCTCCTGCGCTGTGTGGCTAAGATTCCCCATGGAAATTAATTTCAGGACGGCCTGTTGACATTTGGACACGGCTGTGCTCATATCGGTCGCAACAGGTAAACGTTCACGGGTCCATGTGGAGGTAGACCGTGACGGCTCCTGCAGCGATGATTCTGAGGAACTGGAGTAGGAGGAGGAATCAATGTGTACAGACTTGATTCCTGCAATCCTTGGAGTTGGCAGAACACGTACAGCGCCACTCGCAAGATCAGTACCCGGCTGCACAACATTGACCCAATGGGCAGTGAGGGAAAGGTATTGTCCCTGGCCATGGGTGTTAGAACCCTCTTGTTAGGTTTTGTTTCAGTTTGCTGGTCACATGACCTTTTTTCCCTATTTAGTCTGGCTCCGCCCTTCTGGCTTTGCTTGACTTCATTGTATTATCTACTGTTAAGCTAGCCGGGTGCTTAGGTGCCTTAATCTGTGAGTTTTGCTTGATGTTAGGATCACAAAGTATTTATTTTTCTGTTTAATTATCCATGCTACAATTTATGTTAGGAGGTGTCCACCTTTTCTCCCAGTCCCTAGATCTTGTAGGGATTACTCCCTCGCAACTATAGGTCTTCGTTCACACTAGATGAGGACTTTAGCGGGTCTGGTCGCAGGATCAGGTTCCCCATTACATCGTAGGGATTCAGCTTAGTTGTATTGTAGGGACAGAATTCCCTTCTTTCCTTACTGGTTGTAGCAGATCATAACAATGGGTAGTGGTCCACGCATCGGTGGTCAGGTGGACCTTGCTACTGAGGGCTTTTAGTAGCGCATGTTTAATTTTTCCCTCAACATGCTTTTGCAGACCAGGGACGGCTTGCCTGCTGAAATGAAATCGGCTTGGCACATTGTATTGTGGGACTGACAATGATATTCAGTTACGGAAACTGTCTGTCTCCACCAGCCTGAATCACAGCATTTCAAGGGACAGGAGTTTTGCAATGCCAGCATTCAGAGGCTGTGCTCGTGCATGGTTTGCGGAGTATGGCCGTCTTTTATCCCATGCTTGTGCTACCGATGGCTGTTTTGTGGCCTGGGAGTGTGAGGATGACAGGGAACTTGCTGCTGTGTGTGGAATAACACTTTGTCTCTGGACAACAGTGGCCGAGGTTCTTCAATGGCGATCCTGTGAGGAAGCAGAACCAGCTGTGTGTGAGCTCGATGAAGAGGCTTCAACACAACCTGAAGATGTAGGTGCTGCTGTAGGTTGGCCTACATCTCCAGTGTGTCTTTGTAACTCAACTACGTGCTTTGTCCGCACATGTTTCCACATATTTGTGGTATTGAGGTGACTGACACTTTTAGCTATTTTTAATTTTTGATTACACAGCTTGCATTTCACATAGCAAATATCATGTGCAAGTGTGTGAAAAAAGGACCACGCAGTGCAAGTCCTGGGAGCGCACGTTTTGACTTTTGGAAGACAACTGCTCCGAACAGGTGCCAAACTGGAGGCTA
Organism: Oophaga sylvatica; assembly: GCA_033576555.1. NCBI lineage: Eukaryota > Metazoa > Chordata > Amphibia > Anura > Dendrobatidae > Oophaga > Oophaga sylvatica. Next base: position 26,776 of record JARQOD010001398.1, on the reverse strand, counting down.
CAGGCAACCGAGTCTGCAGCCTAACTCTCCCTCCTGTTTGTACCGTTGGGGCAATGTCTTCCTCTATCTTCCTTCTATCACTAACCATTTCTCTAGGCCTCTCCCAGCTTTCAACCAAAGTACTGGTTCTCAGCCACAAAGCTATCCACAGTGCAGCACCCCTCCTACATCTCCTCCCTCATTTCTATCTATCGGCCTAACCGACTGCTGCGCTCTGCAAACGACTTTCGACTAACCTCTGCACTAATACGTACCTTCCACTCCCGACTCCAAGACTTCTCCTGCTCTACGCCAATCCTCTGGAATGCTGTACCCCAAGAAATTAGGACTATCCACAATTTGCATGGTTTCAGGCGCTCCCTCAAAACACATTTGTTCAGAGCGGCCTATCACATTCACTAATCAAAGTCATTCTATGTATTCTGTGTAACTGTGTGTGTGTCTCTAGCCCATTCACTATCTCCATCCCTCAGTCCTTAAGATGGCTGGAACATCATTGTAAATGCACCATTGTATATAAACACCTATACTTTGTATCTCCCCATCTCATTGTACATTGTAAGCTGTCACGAGCAGGGGCGACTTATTTAGCTTAAATTATTGTATTGTTAACGTTGTTACTTATGACTTGTGTTCTGAAACTGCTAAACTGTAAAGCGCTGCGGAATATGATGGCGCTATATAAATAAATATTATTATTATTCCTCTGAGCTGCTCCCACCACCTTCCTGTTCCTCATGCCATGTTGGGTCTTGGACCTCATCATCTCCACTACCCTCTTCCAACACCTGCTGTTGGGTGGTCTGGCCAGCACCATGCTCAACAGAAACTGGCACCTGGGTCTCATCATCATCAGATGCGTTCTGCGGTGTGCTGACCATCGGCACTGTCTCACCCGCCTCTTCAGATTCAGAGAGACACAGCTGTTGCGCATCACTGCATACTCCCTCTTCACATTACAGAATGCTGCTTGGCTGGGCCCCTGTTTGCAAGCCAATAGATTCTGAGAACAGAAGCAGACACTCAGCTGGCTCCTGTACAGAACTCTCTGACTGCCTGGGCAATTTGCCAGGCGGTGAAGAGACAGATGGTTGCCCAACAGTGCTGTGGTCCTGAGAGGAGGTGGAAGCAATTGAAGTCGATGCATTGGCTGACATCCAAACAACAACGGCTTCAATTTGTTCTTCCCACAGCAGGGGGGTACTCCGAGCTCCTACAAAAGTGCGCATAAAGGAACGCTCACGGGGAAAACTGGTGGATGCTGTGTCACTGGGGGCCGCAGCAGCCACAGAATCCCCACGTCCTCTCCCTGAAGAAACTCCACGACCACGTGCCTTACTCCCTGCCTTCTTCATCTTGGTAGATTGATAAAGAAAGTCTGAAAAGTTATAAGGTCTAAGTGTGGTTATTCCGCAGAGACTGCAGTGAACACTGCACACAACTGTTCACTTCCCAATGCGTCTCAGCAGGAAGGCAGTCTGTGCGTCAAAACAAAGGCACAAGCATACATCCATGTACCCTGTTTATAAAGCTATATAAAAAAAATTATGTAGTAGTGACGCACACTTTATTGAGGTACAGTATTACATCGCCATTCACCATCTGTGGCTATGCAGTCTCATCTATATATACCTTATCTATCTGTTGTCATGCTTCCAAGTCGACAGTCAGCCATAAATAGCAATTTTCACTATGCACTATGCACTTTTTAAAGGTTATGTTTGTTAATAAAAATGATTATTGCCACATATTATGAGTATTACATGATGGAAATTGTATAATTTTGTATAAACTGTTTAGTGACATTATTCAGCAAATGTAACATTTTAGTAATGTCACAGATAACTTGTAATGCTGATGATGTTTTGAAGTCAGACATTCATTGTCTATACAATAAAAATGGTGTACATACTGTTACTTATCCATCATTAATGGATTCAGATATGTACTTGTATGCTTTTATGTACAACCGTATAGCAGATTCCTTAACTAATTTATTTTGTGGTTTGCATTGCTGTTCAACATGTTAATGTATGTGTTTATGTTTGTCAATTCTTTATTTATCTAGATATTAGTTTAAATGAAATCATCATCTTATGGTAGTAAAGGTTATCTTTCTCTTGTTTGAAGTATAGACATTTAAAATTGACAGGTAACAAGGAAATTACTTGATCTAGTATTTAAACATCCTCCTTGACCCTGGGCTCCAACACCGCCAGTTGTTGCTCGGAAGTGCTGTTAGCACAGTCAACACTTGCTCCTGTGTTACTGGGGTTCAGTAACGTCAGCTGGTCCTCGGTTGTGCCATTGGCTCTTTTCCTTCTGCTGCCCCTCCGGGTTCCAGTACCGTCAGCTGGTTCTCCACAGTGCCTTTGGCCTAGGTGCCTCCATCTCGGTATCCGAGTTCCAGCAACGTCTGCTGGTCCTTGGTAGTGCTTTGGAGCACAGGTACCTCCTGCTTAGTAACCGTGTCCCAGTAACGTCAGCTGGTCCTCGGTTGTGCCATTGGCTCTTTTCCTTCTGCTGCCCCTCCGGGTTCCAGTACCGTCAGCTGGTTCTCCACAGTGCCTTTGGCCTAGGTGCCTCCATCTCGGTATCCGAGTTCCAGCAACGTCTGCTGGTCCTTGGTAGTGCTTTGGAGCACAGGTACCTCCTGCTTAGTAACCGTGTCCCAGTAACGTCAGCTGGTCCTCGGTTGTGCCATTGGCTCTTTTCCTTCTGCTGCCCCTCCGGGTTCCAGTACCGTCAGCTGGTTCTCCACAGTGCCTTTGGCCTAGGTGCCTCCATCTCGGTATCCGAGTTCCAGCAACGTCTGCTGGTCCTTGGTAGTGCTTTGGAGCACAGGTACCTCCTGCTTAGTAACCGTGTCCCAGTAACATCAGCTGGTACAAGATTGTGCTACAAATACAAGATACGGAACAAGAGACACAAGAACAATAAGCAGAAGATCTAAAAGCAGAAGAACATGAAGTATAAGACCAAAATGAAGAGCAAAATATATGCTCTAAATTCTAAGCAGAAGAAGACTAAGCAGTGTATGGGGGTGAGTCCGTTCCTCCTCGTGGTGCCCCTGGAAAATGCCTGCTGCTGCAGGCTAAACTGAACACGGACAAATACTGTTGTAATTTAAATCTTTTGTGACAGCAAGAACGGAAGGATGAAAAATTCATACTTTGACAGATTACAAGTACAGGATTCTCTGTCACAAATAAGAATATGATGAAGAAGATGAAGCAGAATATGAATAAGAATAATAGTTTAATAAGAAGAATATGAGTAATGTTAACAAAGATGAATAGCAAGAAGTTTAAGAAGAAGATAAAGAAGGTGAAGATGAAGAATAATTTGATGAAAAGATGATGCTGCAGAAGATTATGAAGGAGAAAGTGTGTGAAAAGTTAAAAAGGTGAAGATGAAGAGCATGGAAGTTGTGTAATATACATATTTTCCAAAATAGAAAAAACGTTAACAACATTGTCAATTTCTTCGTCAATCCGAACATCTTTAAAAAAATAAATATTTATGCTATTCCATTTGATTGGGTTAAACATCTATGCCTTTAATGTCTCCTCAACCTTCCCCAATACATTCTACATTACTCTTTATTGTTTTCCTTCATGTACAATTAACCAACAAGGCAAGAATGGGGTTTTTTTAATTTCGATATTTTGTTCCCATAGACTTACATGGGACTTCCGGTATCGGTATCGGGTATCGCCGATATTTTAATGTTATCGGCGATACCATTCCGATTCCGATACTTTTGGATATCGGAAAGTATCGCTCAACTCTACTGAAGACTCTTTCTGATAGCGCACTACCAGCAGGGCAAGCGAGCTACTGAAAGGCATATTGTGCCAATCCAGGCCAGGTGTCCAGTTTACAGGCCCAGTAGTCAAAGGGGATTGAACTGTGAGGGAGAACATCGATAGGGGAGGAGAGGTAATTTTGAACCATAGTTGACAACTGCTGTCTCCTGTCTGTTGCAATCGATTCAGTATTACCAGTCGTGTGAGCGTTACTCGAGAAATCAGACCACAACATGGTCATGAAACCCCTGTCTCCAACGCCACTTCAGCTGTGTGCACCATGAACACCTCTACCACTTGCCCCAGTAAAGCTCGTGGTAGAACCTGCACCACTGCTGTGAGTTGGGAATGCCTCTAACAAACGGTTTACCAGAGTTGCTTGTTTGTTCGCCAATATTAGCTCTAGGTTCTCCTGTGGCATAATGTTCTGTAATTTGCCTTTATAGCGTGGATCAAGGATACTGGCCAACCAATAGTCGTCATCCTTCATAATTTTGGCAATGCGGGGGTCCCTTTTTAGGATCCGCAAAGATAATCACACATGTGGGCCAATGTTCCAGGTGTCAATGATGCACTGCCAGTGGTGGGTGGAGGAGCACTTTCTGCCAAACCCACATCCCTCCAGTCATGCACAAACCCTGTACCTGACCTTGGCAAGCCAACATTTTCTCTTACCCCCTGAGAAGCATCCTCCTCCCCAAAATAATCATTGCCCTCATCCTCCTCCTCCTCCTCTTCCTCATCTTCCACCACCTCGTCCAGGACAGTTCCCTGAACAGAAAATGCCTGACTGTCATCAAGGCTTCCCTCCTCCTCTGCTGCAGATACCTGATCCTTAATGTGCGTCAAAGTTTGCATGAGCAGACGCATATGTGGGATGCTTATGCTTATGATGGCATCGTCTGCGCTTACCAGCCATGTGCATTCCTCAAAACACTGAAGGACTTTACAGAGGTCTTTCAGCTTTGACCACTGCACACCCGACAACTCGATGTCTACCCTCAAACTGCCTGCCCGTGTATCCTCTCACAAATGCATTACAGCCTGCCTCTGTTCGCACAGCCTCTCAACCATGTGCATGGTGGAGTTCTACTTGTTGCAACGTCTATGATTAGGCGGTGCTTGGGGAGGTGGAGCGTTCGCTGCAGCCTCTGCATACGAATGGAGTCTACGGGCGAGAGACGGATGTGCGAGAGCAGTCTTCGCACCTTATGGAGCAGGGCTGATAACTCCGGATAATTATTTATGAAGCACTGCACCACCAGGTTCAAGGTGTGAGCAAGGCAAGGTATGTATCTTAGTTTTGCCAGGGCTATAGCCGCCACAAAATTACGGCTGTTATCACTGACTACCTTGCCTGGCTCAAGATGTAGACTACCCAGCCATGACTCAGTTTCTCGCTGCAAGTAGTCGACCAGTACCTCCGCGGTGTGTCTGTTGTCGCCCAAAGACATCATCTTTAAAACAGCCTGCTGACGCTGACCACTAGCTATTCAATAGTGGGACACCTTGTGTGCAACACTGGCAGCTGCGGATGGAGTGCTCGTGTGACTGTGCTCTGTCAATGAGCTTTCGCTTCTGGAGGAGAAGGAGGAGGGTCGAATACCTACAACCAACTGTTGCCTATACCGTGGGCTAGGCAGCACTGTCCCACCGCCGCTGTCCCCTGTAGACCCTGTATCCACCACATTAACCCAGTGGGCAGTGATGGACACGTAACGGCCCTGGCCATGCCTACTGGCCCATGCACCTATTGTGAGGTGCACCTTTCCACTCACTGATTGTTTGAATGCATGGACAATGCAGTCTTTAACATGAAGGTGGAGGGCAGGGATGGCTTTTCTAGAAAAGAAGTGCGTAGGCCATGAGCTCTCGGAATACTTCGCTAATGAGATCAGTTTGGGAAGGTAGGCGTTCAAAGCCACTGAGGTTTTGTAGTCCGTCCACGCTTGCAAGTGCATCTTGTTTACATGTCTAAGCATGCAACTTGTATTCAAATTTCGGAGATTTTTCCCTCGGCTAAAGGTCCTTCCGCACTTCTTACAGATAACCTTTGCCTCATCAATAGGATTTTGGTCAAAAAAGTGCCACACTGCACTCTTCCTACTAAGGGATAAATTTTCACGGCTTGCATGCTGTGCTAATTTGACTGTCTGGCCAAGCTGTCCTGCAATACTTTTTGTTTTTTTCAACACATTTTTGGACTGCTAAGGGCCTGTCAGATAACCGCAGCTGCGATGTCAATGCCTGCTGCAGATCCTCACCATATTCTGAGCTATTGACAGTGGCACCCTCTTCCCCCAATGGATGCCAATCCGGGTCAACAACTGGGTCATCCATCACCTCCTCTTCAATTTCATCTGCACCTTCCTCTGTGTCACCGTGTAAGGTGGTATAGTATGCGGGAAGGGGCACCTGAGTTTCATCAGGGTCAGAATCTGGCTCAGTAGACTGCGAGGGCAAAGCAGTGCTCTGGGTGAATGTACCTGCAGAATCATATAGCAGTGGCTGTGCATCAGTGCCCTCCATGTCATATTCATCTTGGACTGGGGAATTTAGGATTTCACTTGATAACCCAGGAATGGTATGCGAAAAGAGCTCCATGGAGTAATCAGAAGTGTGGCCTGCCGTATCCTTCACATTTGGTGGGGGTGAAGGACACAAGGAAGGGTGTTGTTCCTGACCAGGAGCCTGCACTGACGACTCAATGCTTGCAGTTTTTGAAACTTCAGAAGAGGAGGCGATAGAGCTGGAGGCTGTTTCAGCAATGTAAGCCAAAACCTGTTCCTGATGCTCCAGCTTTAAAAGCGGTTTACCTGCTCCCAGAAAAGGGAGCCTTCCAGGCCTTCTGGAGCCAGACAATGACGCAGGCACAACACCTCCTGATTTAGGTGTTACTGTGCTTTTGTCACTACCAGCAGATGCACCACCACCATCATCAGTACCAGCTGGCTCCCCCCGCCCATGTCTGCGGCCTCTTCCACCATACTTCCTCATGTTTGGGGAAAAGTACCAAAGATACCAGCAGATATATGGTACAGTATGAGGAGTGTACAGCTGTATACGGTGTAGGGAAAAATTTAAATCTCAGTATATATTTTCGGAGTCACACACAGACGCTCACTCAGTATGGATTTCACCGTAATACAAACAGCAGATATACGATACTGTATCAGAAGCAGACAGCTGTAAACAGTGTAGGGGAAAATTTAAATCTCCATATTTATTTCCGGAGTCACACACAGACGCTCTCTCAGTTTGGATTTCACCGTAATACAAACAGCAGATATACGGTACTGTATCAGAAGTGGACAGCTGTATACGGTGTATGGGGAAAAATTAAATTCTCCGTATATATTTCCAAGGTCACACACAGACGCTCTCTCATTATGGATTTGGCCGTAATACAAAGAGCAGGTATATGGTACTGTAGCAGAAGCGGACAGCTGGATACGTTTTAGGGAAAAAATTAAATCTCCGTATTTATTTCCGGAGTCACACACAGACGCTCACTCCGTATGGATTTCACCATAATACAAACAGCAGATATATGGTACTGTATCAGAAGCGTACAGCTGTAAACGGTGTAGTGGAAAATTTAAATCTCCGTATTTATTTCCGGAGTCACACACAGACGCTCACTCAGTATGGATTTCACCCTAAAACAAACAGCAGATATACGGTACGGTATCAGAAGCAGACAGAAGTATACGGTAAGGGAAGAATTTAAATCTCCATATATATTTCCGGAGTCACGCACAGACGCTCTCTCAGTTTGAATTTGACCATAATACAAAGAGCAGATATATGATACTGTATCAGAAGTGGACAGCTGTACACGGTGTAGTGTAAAATTGCAATCTCTGTATATATTTCCGGAGTCACACACAGACGCTCGCTCAGTATGGATTTGACCATAATACAAAGAGCACATATACGGTACTGTCTCAGAAGCATACAGCTGTATATGGTGTAGGGAAAAATTTTAATCTCCATATTTATTTCCGGAGTCACACACAGACTCTCTCTCAGTATGGATTTCACCCTAAAACAAACAGCAGATATACGGTACGGTATGAGGAGAGTACAGCTCTATACGGTGTAGGGGAAAATTTAAATCTCCATATTTATTTCCGGAGTCACACATGGATAGTCAGCATGTATTTGTCCGTGATACCAGCCGGTACATGGTAGTGTGTTAGGAGCATACAGCTCTATACTGTGTGGGAAAAAATGAATGATGGGTAACTGTGAAGAAAAAAGAATAAAAGTATTAGTGCTGTGTAAAAAGCAGTCTGCACAGCAGTGTACACACAGCAATACAGCTATCAGGCAGCCTAATAACCAGCGCTGCTGCACACAAGAAAATCCTCCCTTGCACTGCACACTAACTGTACAGCACAATTGCTATCAGCACAAGCACATAAGAACTTCTTATATCTTGTTTACAGCCCTAACTCTCTCCCTACTGATAAACAGCAACCTCTCCCTACTGTTAAGATCGGCAGAAGTTAAATGGAGGCAAAGCAAGCCAATCACTGCAATGCCCGTCTCTAAGATGGTGGTGGACGCTGCACATGTCATCTCGTTGCCCACAGTGTATGTCCTTACTCATTGGCAGAAAAAAGGCACCTGCAAGCATTCTGGGAAATCCGACTTTGGCTCTCGTTTTGCCGACCGCATGGCCGACTTCACGCTATGGTCGGGTTTCGGGCAGCGATACCCGACTTTGGGGAAAGTCGGCAATTTATGAATCTGACTGACCTGTTTCGCTCAATTCTAATCAAGACACACTCAATAAAGAAGTGGTTCTGCAGGTGGGGACCACAGACCACATCTCAGTACCGATGCTTTCTGGCTGATGTTTTGGTCACTTTTGAATGATGGTTGTGCTTCCACACTCGTGGTAGCATGAGATGGACTCTAAAACCCATACAAGTGGCTCAGGTAGTGCAGCTCATCCTGGATGGCACATCAATGCGAGCTGTGACAAAAAGGTTTGCTGTGTCTGTCAGCGTAGTGTCCAGAGGCTGGAGGTGCTACCAGGAGACAGGCCAGTACACCAGGAGACGTGGAGGGGGCCGTAGGAGGACAACAACCCAGCAGCAGGACCGCTACCTCCGCCTTTGTGCAAGGAGGAACAGGAGGAACACTGCCAGAGCCCTGCAAAATGACCTCCAGAAGGCCACAAATGTGCATGTGTCTGCACAAACGGTTAGAAACTGACTACATGAGGATGGTTTGAGTGCCCGACATCCACAGATAGGGGTTGTGCTCACAGCCCAACACTGAGCAGACTGCTTGGCATTTGCCACAGAACACCAGGATTGGCAATTCACCACTGGCGCCCTGTGCTCTTCACAGATGAAAGCAGGTTCACACTGAGCACATGTGACAGACATGACAGAGTCTGGAGATGCCATGGAGGCGATCTGCTGCATGCAACATCCTTCAGCATGACTGGTTTGGCAGTGGGTCAGTAATGGTGTGGGGTGGCATTTCTTTGGAGGGCCACACAGCCCTACATGTGCTCGCCAGTGGTAGCCTGACTGCCATAAGGTACCGAGATGAGATCCTCAGACCCCTTGTGAGACCATATGCTGGTGCCGTTAGCCCTGGATTCCTCCAAATGCAGGACAATGCCAGACCTCATGTGGCTGAAGTGTGTCAGCTGTTCCTGCAAGATAAAAGCATTGAAGCTATGGACTGGCCTGCCCGTTCCCCAGACGTGAATCCGATTGAGCACATCTGTGACATCATGTCTCGCTCCATCCACCAACGTCACGTTGCACCACAGACTGTCCAGGAGTTGGCGGATGCTTTAGTCTAGATCTGGGAGGAGATCCTTCAGGAGATAATTTGCCGCCTCATCAGGAGCATGCCCAGGTGCTTTAGGGAGGCCATACAGGCACTTGGAGGCCACACACACACAATTGAGCATCATTTCTTTGTTTTGAGGCATTTCCACTGAAGTTGGATCATTCTGTAATTTCATTTTCCACTTTGATATTTGAGTATCTTTCCAACTACAGACCTCAATGGGATATTAATTTTGATTTACTTTGATAATTTTCATGTTTTATTGTTCTCAACGCATTCAATTATGTAATGAATAAAGATTTGCAACTGAATGTCATGGGTGCATCGCCATGAAGATCGTCGCGATTGCACATTTTGACTTCTCACAGCTGAGCTGCTGTTTCTTTGTTTTTTGGTAATGAGAGAGTTAATTTTTCCTAGCTCTTTGCTAAGGCTAGGTGCAGCCTCGCCCGGCTGCTTTTGATTATGTTCTAATTAGTTTCCTTTATATTTCTGCCAGTCTGGGTGTTAGACGCCGGTGAAAGCATTCATGTAGTTTAGCAGACTGGATCGGTTCTGAGAATATTTAAGCTAAGAGCTCCTTAGTTGTTTTTACTCTTACAGCTTATAGTTTTTCTCTGAGACCTTAGGTGTTCCTACTGTGTGTGAGTGTTGTATGTAAGACTTTATTTACTTTATTTCTTGTCTTTGTTGTTTGTCTTTCTGTTCGTTAACCGTTACCTGTTCATTCCCTTTGGTGGTATTCAGGGTCCTTCTTAGGACTAGAATACAGTTGGCAGGGATTGATAGGAGACAGGGTTTACGCTGGTGGCCTGGACCTCTGTACCTTTAACAGTACCTCCAGGTTGAGGGATTAGTTAGGACCCCAGTTTAGGGTCAGCTTAGACCCCGGTCACCCTCTAGCCGGAGACAGTGTATAACGGATTCCGTTTTGACCCTCTGGACATTCTGTCAGGTAAATCTATGTTATCATATATCTATGCGCATGTTATATAGTATGTTGCCCTTTTGATATAGATTACTGACATCACATATATATATCTGCTATACAGCGTGACATTTTCACCGGCCCAACTAAAGATTCTCCCCAGCTGTCATGGATCCAGTAGCCCAGCTGGCCCGGCAGTTGCAGGGGTTGTCCATGGAATTTGCAGACATTAAGTCCAAGGTTTTGTCCCTCCCGGAGCAAACCAGATCTGAACCTAAGGTTGCTCTCCCGGACAGGTTCACTGGTGGGCGGGACAAATTTTTTACTTTCCGGGAGGCATGTAAATTGTACTTTCGGCTGCGGCCTCGGTCATCTGGGAGTGAAGAGCAGAGGGTGGGAATTGTTATCTCACTCTTACAAGGGGACCCTCAATCTTGGGCGTTCTCTATTCCTCCAGGCTCCCCAGATCTCCAGTCAGTGGATCGAGTTTTTACTGCCCTGGGTCTGGTATATGATGATCCGGATCGAGTCTCCCTTGCTGAAACAAGGTTACGTAAAATACGGCAAGGAAATCGTCCAGCGGAGGAATATTCTTCTGAGTTCCGTAGATGGGCAACAGATACTCAGTGGAATGACCCAGCTCTTAGGAGCCAGTTTTGTCAAGGGTTGTCTGACAAATTAAAAGATGTGTTGGCTCAGTATGATTCTCCTCCATCACTGGAGGCTGCTATGGCCCTCGCTATTCGCATTGATAGACGACTTCGGGGAAGACGCGAGGTAACTCCGCCCCCCATGATGACTCCACCTACTACTAAAGTCCCTTATACTGAGGTTCCCCTGGTCTGTTCTGAGGAACCCATGCAGTTGGGAGGGACATCATTTTGTAGGAGGGAATCGGCGGTGCGCCGCAAGACTAGAAGGTGTTTCTTTTGCGGGAAAGAGGGACATTTTGTTGGGGGGTGTCCATCCCGGACCTCTTTGAGCCAAGGAGTTAACCTGGGAGTGTGTATTTTGTCCCCAAAACCCTCTCAGTTTCTCGTGCCTGCGGAGGTGGTGATTGGTACTAGAACTGAGAGGATTTCTGTTTTTCTTGATAATGGGTCCGGGGCTAATTTGGTGGACGCTCGGTTTGCCCAGGTGCATGGTATGCAACTGAGTGTATTGGTCAAACCGGTCCCTATACTCTCTATTGATTCTAGACCTCTTGGTCAAGGTAGCTTGGTACAAGCTGTTCATAACATAGATCTTCGAGTAGGGGCAATACATAAAGAGCAATTGTCTTGTTATGTGTTGGAGGGTCTACCTACTCCTATTGTGTTGGGACTTCCTTGGTTGGCTAAACATAACCCAGTGATTGATTGGCAATCCAGAAAGATAAGCCAGTGGGGTGAATTTTGCAAGAATAACTGCATGAGCACGGTCATCGGTGCGGTTGTGCCTAGGACTTTGTCTCCTTTTCTGGAGGACTTTGGGGAGATGTTCTCAGAGGAGGGGTGTAAAGAGTTTCCTCCTTATCGCGCATATGACTGCTCAATAAAGTTGCTTCCTGATGCCTTATCTCGTACTTTCCCAAGGGCCGGGAAGACGGATGATCCGGTTCCTATTCCTCAGGAGGGAGTTGTAGTGTCAGCTGTATGCTCTGAGCTTGAGGGGGAGGTATTGGGGGCTCAGGGGGAGGCCCCTGTGGGACTTCCAGGGAGACTGATAGTTCCAGATCGCTTAAGACTGAAGGTTACGGGGAACCGTTACAAACGGATGGCTGATAGGAGGAGAGTTTCTGGTCTAGATCTGAAGGTGAACGATCTGGTTTGGTTGTCTACCAGGAATATAAAACGTAAAGTTTCCTCCTGGAGGTTGGGTCCCAGATTCATCGGGCCGTACAGGATCAGTTCCATAATTAATCCTGTGGCATTTCGTCTGGACCTCCCTCCTACGTTTAAAAATCATAATGTGTTTCACAAGTCATTACTTAAAAAGTATGTGGCACCAGTCATACCGTCACCTCTACCTCCTTCAGTGGTGGTCAATGATAACGTGGAAATTCATGGGTCGAAAATCATTGACTCACGTCTCAGTCGCCGATCCCTTCAGTACTTAGTTCAGTGGAGGGGGTATTGTCCTGAGGAGGGGACGTGGGTCCCTGCGTCTGATGTTAACGCAGATCGATTGGTTCGGACCTTTCACACAACTCACCCGGACAGACCTGGTCATGAGGGTCCGGAGGCCCCTCGTAGAAGGGGGGGTACTGTCATGGGTGCATCGCCATGAAGATCGTCGCGATTGCACATTTTGACTTCTCACAGCTGAGCTGCTGTTTCTTTGTTTTTTGGTAATGAGAGAGTTAATTTTTCCTAGCTCTTTGCTAAGGCTAGGTGCAGCCTCGCCCGGCTGCTTTTGATTATGTTCTAATTAGTTTCCTTTATATTTCTGCCAGTCTGGGTGTTAGACGCCGGTGAAAGCATTCATGTAGTTTAGCAGACTGGATCGGTTCTGAGAATATTTAAGCTAAGAGCTCCTTAGTTGTTTTTACTCTTACAGCTTATAGTTTTTCTCTGAGACCTTAGGTGTTCCTACTGTGTGTGAGTGTTGTATGTAAGACTTTATTTACTTTATTTCTTGTCTTTGTTGTTTGTCTTTCTGTTCGTTAACCGTTACCTGTTCATTCCCTTTGGTGGTATTCAGGGTCCTTTTTAGGACTAGAATACAGTTGGCAGGGATTGATAGGAGACAGGGTTTACGCTGGTGGCCTGGACCTCTGTACCTTTAACAGTACCTCCAGGTTGAGGGATTAGTTAGGACCCCAGTTTAGGGTCAGCTTAGACCCCGGTCACCCTCTAGCCGGAGACAGCGTATAACGGATTCCGTTTTGACCCTCTGGACATTCTGTCAGGTAAATCTATGTTATCATATATCTATGCGCATGTTATATAGTATGTTGCCCTTTTGATATAGATTACTGACATCACATATATATATCTGCTATACAGCGTGACATTTTCACCGGCCCAACTAAAGATTCTCCCCAGCTGTCATGGATCCAGTAGCCCAGCTGGCCCGGCAGTTGCAGGGGTTGTCCATGGAATTTGCAGACATTAAGTCCAAGGTTTTGTCCCTCCCGGAGCAAACCAGATCTGAACCTAAGGTTGCTCTCCCGGACAGGTTCACTGGTGGGCGGGACAAATTTTTTACTTTCCGGGAGGCATGTAAATTGTACTTTCGGCTGCGGCCTCGGTCATCTGGGAGTGAAGAGCAGAGGGTGGGAATTGTTATCTCACTCTTACAAGGGGACCCTCAATCTTGGGCGTTCTCTATTCCTCCAGGCTCCCCAGATCTCCAGTCAGTGGATCGAGTTTTTACTGCCCTGGGTCTGGTATATGATGATCCGGATCGAGTCTCCCTTGCTGAAACAAGGTTACGTAAAATACGGCAAGGAAATCGTCCAGCGGAGGAATATTCTTCTGAGTTCCGTAGATGGGCAACAGATACTCAGTGGAATGACCCAGCTCTTAGGAGCCAGTTTTGTCAAGGGTTGTCTGACAAATTAAAAGATGTGTTGGCTCAGTATGATTCTCCTCCATCACTGGAGGCTGCTATGGCCCTCGCTATTCGCATTGATAGACGACTTCGGGGAAGACGCGAGGTAACTCCGCCCCCCATGATGACTCCACCTACTACTAAAGTCCCTTATACTGAGGTTCCCCTGGTCTGTTCTGAGGAACCCATGCAGTTGGGAGGGACATCATTTTGTAGGAGGGAATCGGCGGTGCGCCGCAAGACTAGAAGGTGTTTCTTTTGCGGGAAAGAGGGACATTTTGTTGGGGGGTGTCCATCCCGGACCTCTTTGAGCCAAGGAGTTAACCTGGGAGTGTGTATTTTGTCCCCAAATCCCTCTCAGTTTCTCGTGCCTGCGGAGGTGGTGATTGGTACTAGAACTGAGAGGATTTCTGTTTTTCTTGATAGTGGGTCCGGGGCTAATTTGGTGGACGCTCGGTTTGCCCAGGTGCATGGTATGCAACTGAGTGTATTGGTCAAACCGGTCCCTATACTCTCTATTGATTCTAGACCTCTTGGTCAAGGTAGCTTGGTACAAGCTGTTCATAACATAGATCTTCGAGTAGGGGCAATACATAAAGAGCAATTGTCTTGTTATGTGTTGGAGGGTCTACCTACTCCTATTGTGTTGGGACTTCCTTGGTTGGCTAAACATAACCCAGTGATTGATTGGCAATCCAGAAAGATAAGCCAGTGGGGTGAATTTTGCAAGAATAACTGCATGAGCACGGTCATCGGTGCGGTTGTGCCTAGGACTTTGTCTCCTTTTCTGGAGGACTTTGGGGAGATGTTCTCAGAGGAGGGGTGTAAAGAGTTTCCTCCTTATCGCGCATATGACTGCTCAATAAAGTTGCTTCCTGATGCCTTATCTCGTACTTTCCCAAGGGCCGGGAAGACGGATGATCCGGTTCCTATTCCTCAGGAGGGAGTTGTAGTGTCAGCTGTATGCTCTGAGCTTGAGGGGGAGGTATTGGGGGCTCAGGGGGACGCCCCTGTGGGACTTCCAGGGAGACTGATAGTTCCAGATCGCTTAAGACTGAAGGTTACGGGGAACCGTTACAAACGGATGGCTGATAGGAGGAGAGTTTCTGGTCTAGATCTGAAGGTGAACGATCTGGTTTGGTTGTCTACCAGGAATATAAAACGTAAAGTTTCCTCCTGGAGGTTGGGTCCCAGATTCATCGGGCCGTACAGGATCAGTTCCATAATTAATCCTGTGGCATTTCGTCTGGACCTCCCTCCTACGTTTAAAAATCATAATGTGTTTCACAAGTCATTACTTAAAAAGTATGTGGCACCAGTCATACCGTCACCTCTACCTCCTTCAGTGGTGGTCAATGATAACGTGGAAATTCATGGGTCGAAAATCATTGACTCACGTCTCAGTCGCCGATCCCTTCAGTACTTAGTTCAGTGGAGGGGGTATTGTCCTGAGGAGGGGACGTGGGTCCCTGCGTCTGATGTTAACGCAGATCGATTGGTTCGGACCTTTCACACAACTCACCCGGACAGACCTGGTCATGAGGGTCCGGAGGCCCCTCGTAGAAGGGGGGGTACTGTCATGGGTGCATCGCCATGAAGATCGTCGCGATTGCACATTTTGACTTCTCACAGCTGAGCTGCTGTTTCTTTGTTTTTTGGTAATGAGAGAGTTAATTTTTCCTAGCTCTTTGCTAAGGCTAGGTGCAGCCTCGCCCGGCTGCTTTTGATTATGTTCTAATTAGTTTCCTTTATATTTCTGCCAGTCTGGGTGTTAGACGCCGGTGAAAGCATTCATGTAGTTTAGCAGACTGGATCGGTTCTGAGAATATTTAAGCTAAGAGCTCCTTAGTTGTTTTTACTCTTACAGCTTATAGTTTTTCTCTGAGACCTTAGGTGTTCCTACTGTGTGTGAGTGTTGTATGTAAGACTTTATTTACTTTATTTCTTGTCTTTGTTGTTTGTCTTTCTGTTCATTAACCGTTACCTGTTCATTCCCTTTGGTGGTATTTAGGGTCCTTCTTAGGACTAGAATACAGTTGGCAGGGATTGATAGGAGACAGGGTTTACGCTGGTGGCCTGGACCTCTGTACCTTTAACAGTACCTCCAGGTTGAGGGATTAGTTAGGACCCCAGTTTAGGGTCAGCTTAGACCCCGGTCACCCTCTAGCCGGAGACAGCGTATAACGGATTCCGTTTTGACCCTCTGGACATTCTGTCAGGTAAATCTATGTTATCATATATCTATGCGCATGTTATATAGTATGTTGCCCTTTTGATATAGATTACTGACATCACATATATATATCTGCTATACAGCGTGACACTGAAATATTTAATTCAGTGATATCTAGGATGTGGTATTTTAGTGTTCCCTTTATTTTTTTGAGTAGTGTAATTTAATGCACTTCTTCCATCTATAAGCATGGATCAAAACCACAAAAAGGGATTAAAAACATGCAAAATTCAAGAAAACACCACCAAAAACAGGCAGAGATGCTTACCTGTCTGAAAAGGCCTCAATACTAATGCACTGACAGAGTGCAGCGGACTCAAGTAAAATGGCGACTACACAGGTGCATTAATACCAAATTAAACAGCCAGCCTTCAATCAGGGATTGGCCGTGTGGTACACTGTTATGAATGTTTTAGAAATGAATTCTGAGCAGAAGCTCCCTCTGGTGGTTACAAACAGTACTGAACCATTCAATGAGGATTGGCAATCAGGAATTACAGACTGGCTGGATATAAGGGAGGTTTCCCCCCGTCATGGTTGCCGGTGATCAATTGTTCCTTTCTTAACGTTTTTTCCTGGTTCACTTGGAAGCTTGCTGAGTCTTGCCTCTTCTCCTGCTCTCAGATAAGATATTTTCTGTTTTTTGTTTTTGTGCTTGCCATTTGCATTTTTCTCTGCATTTCTGTGAGGTTGGCCAGGATCCCCTCCCCGGGGGGCTTGGGCCCCTCTCGGTTCCTCTGGAGCCACTGTTGTTTTTTCATTTGCCTTTTCCAATTTTTTCAGTGGCTGCGGCTGAGTTTTGTTACACCAAAGAACTAATTTAGGTGGTAGAGGTCGTGTGATCTCAGGTGTTTTTGCAATTAGTAGCGTTGGCTTTTTTTTTAGGGTTTTTTGGATTGCAGTAAGTATCCTTCCTATCCGTTTCTGTCTAGGCAGATTGGGCCCCAACGTTTGCTCATACTATTTTCTGTCTGTGTCTGTATTTCCTCTTGTCTAACCGCCATTACATGTTTGGGGGCTTCCTATGTTCTTTGGGGATCTGCTCCGGGGCAGATAGCTTTCCTCTTTCTATCTTTAGGTGTATTTATCCTCTCAGGCTGTGACGAGGCATCTAGGACCAACGTAGGAACGCTCCATGGCTGCCTTTAGTTGTGGTGGTTAGTCAGGGTAATGCAATCCAGTAGATTCCAACCTCTCTGGTGTATTGCCGTTTTTGCCTGCTCTCCTCAGCTACCAAAACATAACAGTATCACCGGCCAGACTGAAAATTGTATGGTACTCACAGAAGGGAAAAATAGTGTGGAAACAAAAAAGGTTGTCAGAGTTGTTCGAGATTTTTTTTTTTTCTTCTGTTTGTTGCATTTTTTCCCTCTTTTTCTCTGGGTGCTGAGGAGGATTTTTTTTTCTTTTTTCTCAATGGAGTTTGCACAGTTGTCTGGCCGTGTGGATCTGCTTGCCACTGAGGTTTGGAGTATTGCTACCTTTCTTGCTAGGTTGCCAGTTGTGGAACCCAGGATCCCCATGCCAGATTTGTTTTTGGGGGATCGAGCTAAATTTCTGAATTTCAAAAATAACTGTAAGTTGTTTTTTGCCTTAAAACCTAAGTCCTCAGGGAACGCAGCACAGCAGGTTCAAATTATCATCTCTCTCCTGTGCGGCGATCCTCAGGATTGGGCTTTTTCCCTGACACCTGGGGACCCTGTTTTGAGTAATGTTGATGCATTTTTTCTGGCTCTGGAGTTATTGTACGATGAACCTAATGTCACTGATCAAGCTGAAAAAACCTTGTTGGCATTAAATCAGGGGCTTGAGGACGCTGAACTGTACTGTCAGAAAATCCAAAAGTGGGCAGTCCTGACCAAATGGAATGATGATGCTTTGGCAGCCCTTTTTCGGAAGGGTCTGTCAGAGAATGTAAAAGATGTTATGGTGGGTTTCCCTGCTCCCTCTGGTCTCAATGATTCTATGTCATTAGCGATTCAAATTGACAGACGTTTGTGTGAGCGTAGAAGTATGCGTGGAATAGTGTTGCCTTGTGAACCAGCTTCTGAACCCATGCAGTGTGATAGAGTGGCTTCTGGGGCACAGCGTCATGAGTTTCGAAAACGCAATGGGTTATGTTGACCTCAGGGGGGCGTATAACCTTATTTGCATTAAGCACGGGGATGAATGGAAGATGGTGTTTAATACCCCAGAGGGGCATTTTGAGTACCTAGTGATGCCCTTTGGGCTCACTAATGCTCCTTCCGTCTTCCAGTCCTTCATGAATGACATTTTCAGGGATTTTGTGGATAAATTTCTGATTGTTTATTTGGATGATATCTTGATTTTTTCCAATGACTGGGACTCTCATGTGAAACATGTTCGGACTGTGTTCCAGATTTTGAGAGAGAATGCTCTGTATGTGAAGGGATCAAAGTGTCTTTTCAGCGTACAGAGGATCTAATTTCTGGGATTCATTTTGTCTCCATCTGTTATTGAAATGGACCCGGTCAAGGTTCAGGCCATCTGTGATTGGGCCCAACCTACTTCATTAAAGGCTCTTCATAGATTCTCGGGTTTTGCCAATTTTTATCATAAATTTATTGGTAATTTCTCTGTTATTGTTAAACCTTTGACTGATTTGACCAAAAAGGGTTCTGATGTGGTGAATTGGCCTCCTGAGGCAGTCTCTGCCTTTCAGGAACTTAAACAGAGATTCACTTCTGCTCCTGTTCTACGACAGCCTGATGTTTCTCTGCCATTTCAGGTGGAGGTTGATGCCTCTGAAATTGGGGCAGGTGCCGTTTTGTCCCAAAGAGATCTTGAGACCTCTAAAAGTAACCCTTGTGCTTTTTTCTCTCGAAAATTTTCTCCAACTGAACGTAATTATGACGTGGGTAATCGGGAGTTATTGGCCATGAAGTGGGCTTTTGAAGAGTGGAGACATTGGCTGGAGGGAGCCAAACATCAGGTGGTGGTCCTCACGGACCATAAGAATCTGGTTTATCTGGAATCAGCCAAGCGACTTAATCCTAGACAGGCCAGGTGGGCCTTGTTTTTCACAAGTTTTAATTTAGTGGTTTCCTTTCTTCCTGGCACTAAGAATGTTAAGTCTGATGCCCTCTCGAGGAGTTTCCTTGCGGACTCTCCTGAGTTATCTGATCCTGCTGTTATTTTAAAAGAGGGTGTAGTTCTTTCCGCCATCTCGCCCAATTTGAGACTGGCTCTGGAAGGGTATCAGGAGGATAAACCCTAGCGCTGCCCTGTTGGGAAATTGTTTGTCCCAGACCAGTGGAAGAAGAGTGTGATGTCTGAGATTCATTGTTCCGCGTTGGCCGGTCATCCCGGAATTTTTGGTACCAGAGACTTGGTGAGTCGGTCCTTTTGGTGGCCTACTTTGTCTCGTGACTTCAGGGAGTTTGTGCAGTCCTGTGGTACTTGCTCTCGCTCCAAGCCTTGCTCTCGCTCTAGTGGTTTGTTGATGCCATTGCCTGTGCCCAAGAGACCATGGACCCATATCTCTATGGATTTTATTTCCGACCTCCCTGTTTCTCAGAGAATGAACATTATCTGGGTGATTTGTGATAGGTTTTCCAAGATGATACATCTTGTGCCATTACCTAAGTTGCCTTCCTCCTCCGAATTGGTGCCTTTGTTCCTTCAGCACTTTTTGTTCTAAACTTGGTGTTCAATTGTCCTTCTCCTCTGCTTTTCATCCTCAGACCAATGGACAAACTGAGAAGCAAACCAGACATTGGAGACTTATCTGAGATGCTTTGTGTCTGCTGATCAAGATGACTGGGTCTCTTTTTTGCCTTTGGCTGAGTTTGCTCTTAATAATCAGGCAAGCTCTGCCACTTTGATGTCTCCATTTTTCTGTAATTTTGGGTTTCACCCTCGATATTCTTCGGGACAGACGGAGACTTCTGTCTGTCCGGGTGTTGACTCTGTTGTGGAGCGTATGCAGCAGATTTGGGACCAGGTAGTGGAGTGTTTGTCCCTCTCTCAGGAGAAGGCCCAGCGGTTTGCCAACCGGCATAGGACTGATGGTCCTCGGTTTAAAGTGGGGGACTTGGTCGGTTGTCCTCAAGAAATATCCCTATGAGAGTTGCATCTCCTAAGTTTAAGCCTAGGTTCATTAGACCTTAAAAGATCATGGAGATTCTTAATCCTGTTTCCTTTCGTTTACTTCTTCCAGGGACATTTAAGATCCATAACGTGTTCTACAAGTCCCTATTGAAGAGGTTTGTCGAGCCAGTGGTTCCTATGGCTGCGCCTCCTGACCCTGTTTTGGTTGAGGGCAATCTGGAGTATGTGGTTGAGAAAATATTGGATTCTCGTTTTTCTAGACGGAAACTCCAGTATTTGGTTAAGTGGAGAGGTTATGGTCAGGAGGACAATTCTTGGGTGTTTGCTTTGGACATCCATGATAGGAGACTGATCCGTGCGTATCACAGAACTCATCCTGACCGACCTGGTTGCACAGGTGAGGGTTCGGTGACCCCTCCTCAAGGGGGGGGTACTGTTATGAATGTTTTAGAAATGAATTCTGAGCAGAAGCTCCCTCTGGTGGTTACAAACAGTACTGAACCATTCAATGAGGATTGGCAATCAGGAATTACAGACTGGCTGGATATAAGGGAGATTTCCCCCCATCATGGTTGCCGGTGATCAATTGTTCCTGTCTTAACGTTGTTTCCTGTTTCACTTGGAAGCTTGCTGAGTCTTGCCTCTTCTCCTGCTCTCAGATAAGACATTTTCTGTTTTTTGTTTTTGTGCTTGCCATTTGCATTTTTATCTGCATTTCTGTGTGGTTGGCCAGGTTCCCCTCACCGGGGGGCTTGGGCCCCTCTCGGTTCCTCTGGAGCCACTGTTGTTTGTTCATTTGCCTTTTCCAATTTTTTCAGTGGCTGCGGCAGAGAACTTATTTAGGTGGTAGAGGTCGTGTGATCTCAGGTGTTTTTGCAATTAGTAGCGTTGGCTTTTTTTTTAGGGTTTTTTGGATTGCAGTAAGTATCCTTTCCTATCCGTTTCTGTCTAGGCAGATTGGGCCCCAACGTTTGCTCATACTATTTTCTGTCTGTGTCTGTATTTCCTCTTGTCTAACCGCCATTACATGTTTGGGGGCTTCCTATGTTCTTTGGGGATCTGCTCCGGGGCAGATAGCTTTCCTCTTTCTATCTTTAGGTGTAGTTATCCTCTCAGGCTGTGACGAGGCATCTAGGACCAACGTAGGAACGCTCCACGGCTGCCTTTAGTTGTGGTGGTTAGCCAGGGTACTGCAATCCAGTAGATTCCAACCTCTCTGGTGTATTGCCGTTTTTGCCTGCTCTCCTCAGCTACCCAGTGCACAAAAGTACAATCTGTATATGGCAATGTTCACACTAGGAAAGCAGAGCGTCTGGTTCACAGCCTATTAATTACGCCTTATGCGGACTGCCCAGTGCTAACTATAATGCATCCAGTGTGAACAAAGGCCACAGTGTACAGAACCATAATGTGCAAAAAGACATATAAATATATGTAAGGTATTAGTTGATATTCTGGCCAAAATATGTAAGCTGGCAACCCACGTCACGGATCCTTACACTTGCCAGTCCTACTCTAACATCTCCTATTCAAAGATCAAAACCACAAAAAGCGGATTTAAAAAAATCCAAAATTCAAGAAAACACCACCAAAAACAGGCAGAGATGCTTACTTGTCTGAAAAGGCCTCAATACTAATGCACTGACAGAGTGCAGCGGACTCAAGTAAAATGGCGACTACACAGGTGTAATAATACCAAATTAAACAGCCAGCCTTCAATCAGGGATTGGCCGTGTGGTACACCAGTGCACAAAAGTACAATCTGTATATGGCAATGTTCACACTAGGAATGCAGAGCGTCTGGTTCACAGCCTATTAATTACGCCTTATGCGGGCTGCCCTGTGCTAACTAAAATGCATCCAGTGTGAACAGAGGCCACAGTGTACAGAACCATTTGGGCCCAACTGCACTCTGCAAAAGTATAATGTGCAAAAAGACATATAAATATATGTAAGGTATTAGTTGATATTCTGGCCAAAATATGTAAGCTGGCAACCCACGTCACGGATACTTACACTTGCCAGTCATACTCTCACATCTCCTATTCAAAGATCAAAACCACAAAAAGCGGATTAAAAAAAATCCAAAATTCAAGAAAACACCATTAAAAACAGGCATAGATGCTTACCTGTCTGAAAAGGCCTCAATACTAATGCACTGACAGAGTGCAGCGGACTCAAGTAAAATGGCGACTACACAGGTGCATTAATACCAAATTAAACAGTCAGCCTTCAATCAGGGATTGGCCGTGTGGTACACCAGTGCACAAAAGTACAGTACAATCTGTATATGGCAATGTTCACACTAGGAATGCAGAGCGTCTGGTTCACAGCCTATTAATTACGCCTTATGCGGGCTGCCCAGTGCTAAATATAATGCATCCAGTGTGAACAGAGGCCACAGTGTACAGAACCATTTGGGCTCAACTGCACTCTGCAAAAGTATAATGTGCAAAAATACATATAAATATATGTAAGGTATTAGTTGATATTCTGGCCAAAATATGTAAGCTGGCAACCCCGTCACGTCATCTATAAGCATGGTAGATATTAAACCCATAATCTTGGTAAAATTTTCATCCTATCTTGGAAAATTTGTATCTCTTGCATAATTTTCGATGGTCATGCAAGATTGTAATTGACAGTCTCTTTAGTATTGTGCCTTATACAGATCCCTTACTCGAACTCCGTTTACATGAACTGACCAGCAGCACTATATGGCCGGTGTCACACTTGCAAGTGCAATGCGAGAAACTCACTCGAGTCTCTTGCATAAATACCCGACACTGCTACTGGCACTCGGCACCGGCGGTAGAGCCGGGTATTGATGCGAGAGACTCGTGCGAGTTTCTGGCATTACACTTGCAAGTTTGACCCCGGCCTATGGCTAAATATTTACCAATCAGTGGTTAATGACCTGTTTATACATACAGACTGCTCATTAAGATGCACACTGACAGATATTTTATTGGCTGCATGTGTTCTTTGCAGCACAAGTTCTATTCACACAGGATGATGCTCTGTCGAGAATGACCATTTTTAAGTCTGTGTGCACTGACTGATTATCATGAAATGATCATTCCTAGGAATGCTCATTCAAAATATAATCTATCAGTGTAAATGCACCTTAGGTACAGGAAATACAGGTGTGCTGCGTTGCTTGTTGGTTGGTATTATATAAGGATGTCCAAAGTATTGTAGAATAATTGAGGTTTTATTCTCAACACATTTCAAAGTATCTATAGATACTTGAAACACATTGAGAATAAAACCACCATTACTCTACAATGCTCTGGACTATCTGGACATACTTAAATAATATCAACCAGCAGTGCAGCAAACCCAGATCTACTATATCTAATTTCTACATTGGACTCTCCAACCTGCAGAGCAGCAGCAGTTGGATTTCTGTTTTAAGTCCTCTCAAGTGTTGTGCTTTCTTACAAGACTACAAAGTGAGCTTAGCCCATACTGTAGACTACAACACTGTTGTCTGGATAACGCCCTTTTGCGCTTGTTTGTCCCTCCAGTTTTCTCTGAATGCACCTTTATTCATTTACATCATATTTTTCAAAGTTTAAGAGATTATGTGGGATTATTAAACTGCTTCCATCCAATAACATTGCTCACTTGTCCACAGTTTAAGTGCAGAATTCCAGGTCAGCCCACTGCACATTAATGAATTAAACAACTATCTGTTAGGACTCATTCAGATGAGTGAATTATATGTTCACAGGCAGCATACTTCATGAACAATGTTATTGACTATGGTTGAACAGATATGAGGTTTTCCACACAGTGTCCTTGTGAAAAATATTCCAACATGTACTAATGCTTTCTCTATTTCAGATTAAACTCACCAATTCAAATCTATATATGTTCAAATAAGATCGGATTCCACACAGATCATCCACATTGCATTTGATTTTATGGAATCAAAGATAAATCACACAGGAAACTGGGAATTGTATAATTGTATAAAGCAGCAACTGTATATTTCTAAATGTTTCTCTAGCAAATATATTTATAGTGTAGATGCTTATACTATATATTTTTTCCATCTTTACAAAGCAGCTAAGTACAGTACAACTATTGGCAAAGATGCTGCAATCAGTAGCGCAGAGAGAAACAAGGCAAGAGCGATTTAGGACCTTCAAAAAAGAAACCATTCCTACACATGTAGCATCTTGGTTTTCTGTCACAAATTATGGGCCTGAAGGTGAAAGTTTTGGTTTTCTAAACCTTTGGCAACTTCCATCTTAGTTTGATGTCTAAAGTAGGTCCCTATTTTGAAATGTATCATGTGCTTGTTTTACAATTGAATGAAATTACTAGCCAAGAATTCTGTCTTATCTTTTCCTAGCAACATTGTGCTTATTTGTCCATTGTGGTAAGACGAGTCGCTCGGCTCTCCTGAAGGCAGACTCAGGACATACGTTCTCTGGGTTTTCTTTCTGCTGGTTTATTATCAGCCATAAACTCATGCAGGTTTCGCAGGAAAAGTAAACATGACCCTTCTGGGTTAAACGGGAAAAGCATAAAAAAAACAAACAATAACTCAGTCCATAGATGAGTGGGTTCCGCCCGCTCTCGGTAGCATAAACTGCACTTGCTAAAGTCCTTGTGGCAAGCTCTGTAGCTTCCACTATCCTGTCTGGAGTCTTTCCTCTCCAGACTACACCAGAGAAAAAAAAACAGGACTGAGCTTTTATACATTGCTCAGCCACACCCTTTTAACATATAACATGCTGGCAGATAAATAAAGTAGGTCTTAGTTCACACAGGAGAGCATCCTGTGTGACACATACCTCCCTTCACATATAAAACCAGTGACACTGTCACATATTCCCCCCCCCTGCCCAAAGCCGGGGGTTTGGGCACCTTCTGACACCAGACAGGGAATCCTAGAGAGGGCATCTGCATTCACATGTAACTTCCCTGGCCTATGCTCCACGTGAAAGTTAAATTCTTGCAGCTCTAGGAACCATCTAGTTACCCTAGCATTTTTTCCCCTCTTTTCCCTCAACCATCTCAACGGGGCATGGTCTGATACTAATTTAAACTTCCGGCCTAGTAGGTAATATTTCAGTGTATCCACGGCCCATTTTATGGCTAAACACTCTTTCTCTACTATGGCGTAGTTCTTCTCGCAGGAAGGACAGCTTTCGGCTTAGATAGAGAATGGGATGTTCTTCCCCATTTATTTCTTGGGAGAGTACGGCCCCTAGACCAACCTCTGATGCGTCAGTCTGGACCACAAATTCTTTCTTAAAGTCTGGCGCGACCAGGACAGGCTGCTTGCACAGTGTTAGCTTCAGCTTTTGAAACGCGGTCTCCGTTTCTTCCGTCCATTTCACCATGGTTGATTTGGTGCCTTTTAGAAGATCTATTAGTGGGGCGGCAATCGTGGCGAAATTCGGGATAAACCGCCGGTAGTATCCCACCATTCCCAGGAATGCTTTCACCTGTTTCTTTGAGAGCGGTTGCGGCCAGGTTTGAATTGCCTCCACTTTCTTGATCTGCGGCTTTATTTCGCCTCTCCCAACAACATAGCCCAGGTACTTGGCCTCCTCTTTTCCGATGGCACACTTCTTCGGATTTATGGTAAATCCTGCTTTCCTTAGCGCGTCCAAAACGGCCTGTAGTTTATGTAGGTGACTAGCCCAGTCTGGGCTAAAGACCACAATGTCGTCGAGGTAGGCTGCGGCATACTCCTTATGTGGGGCTAGGATCCGATCCATAGCCCTCTGGAAAGTGGCTGGGGCCCCCTGTAGTCCAAATCGGCATCCGCTTGTATTGAAAACAGCCATCAGGTGTTGAGAAAGCCGTCTTCTCTTTAGCCATCTGGGACATGGGGATCTGCCAGTAGCCCTTCGTCAGGTCAAGAGTGGTGATGTACCTCGCCGGTCCAAGCCTCTCGATGAGTTCGTCGACGCGGGCATCGGGTACGCGTCACACTTGGATACCTCATTCAGTCGACGGTAGTCATTACAAAACCTCCACTCTCCATTTGGTTTTGGCATGAGGACGATTGGGCTCGACCACCCACTCTTTGACTCCTCTATTACCCCGAGGTCTAACATCCTCTTCACCTCAGCCGAGATCACCTCCCGGCATGCTTCCGGAATCCGATATGGCTTCAAATTCACTCGTACATGCGGTTCTGTCAGCACGTCATGCTCTATCACTTGTGTATGCCCTGGCAACTCTGAGAACAGGTCCCGATTCCGCTGTAGTAATTCTCGACACTGTTGCTTCTGGGCCGGTGATAGAGTCTCTGCAATAGTGACCTCCTCCACCTTGCCTTCTGGTGCAGCTCCCAGGCTAGGAGTTTCCACAGGTTCACGGTCCCGCCACGGCTTGAGCAAGTTTATATGATAT